>APFE031175539.1:84279-96951 GCA_000404065.3 Pinus taeda
CCCCCCCCCCCCCCCCCCCCCCCCATGTTACACTTCATCTCCACCCATCTTCCCACATTCGACGTCCCACATGTGATTTCGTCCTCCCCTCACCATCCAAGCTTTACTGTCGGGGGGGGAGGTCCAAAATGGGTGATATACCAAACCGCACCCACCCATACGTGTCAGCTTCTTGGCATTTCGGACCCCCCATGAGTGAAACCACAAACCACTCACCCCCCCTGAAAAGCTGATTCCATTGCTCCTGATATCGCTTACCTGACTATTGCGCTCCCACCATTCGCCTTTTGCCACCTCATTTGTTCGTTAAACTCCATCAAATCACATTCATTCCCTCCAGAATTAACCTGTTAAGCATTCAATTGGCTTAGCGTTAATTCAACGGATCCGTGTATTGTGGCTTCAGAATTCTGCTGTTGAAACATGGGGGATAACCATGGGTCCAGACCTTAAGACAACTCCTTTTTCGTTTGAAGTGGTTGCTCTGACTGGGGATAATGGGACCAGTTTCCAAATGTGGGTTTTAAGATGAGAGTGGGTGGTTTATGATTTTTTGCAATAGAATAATGACAATCTAAGTGACTTATTCTATGTTGCAATTTCTTTAACTTAACTTATTCAAATATAAACTCGGGCGTTCTTGCATGGCATGTGATCTACAAAGATATCCTTTTAACATGTGATAATGAAGATTGAACATAATTAAATGGAGATGATAATGTAAAAGATAATTCCTATGACTAAATAATTAGCCAAAGGAATTTATATAATATATCGCATGTCTAATGAGTTATTTATGAAAATTGAAACCTCAGTTATGGCATCAATATAGAAGTGCAATTAATCATTCACAGAAAAAATAAATCTCACATATAATTCATGAAAATAAAGTTTTGCCATTAATTAAATGTTAATAGAATTATGCATACACGATAATAGTACCAAATGTATGAAGTCCTGCTCATTTGACGAACGACATAGACCAAATTCTTCTTTCAAATCAAATTATCTCCCAAGAATACAAAAGTGCATCAACAAAGGAAAGTAGTCTGATATCTAAAAGGAAAGATCATGTTCCATAATTTCACCAAAGCATTCACAAACTTACAATAGTTCAATCTTTGCAAATGTTTTTGATAAAATTTTGGACCCTTATCTAAATGCATGAGAAGGGTATAAATAATATTCTAACTATGTATGCAAAGATAGATTATACAAAATTTGAGGAGGTTTCAAACAACCTTCCTCATTCATAGGTAACTAACTCCAAAAATAAGTAGAGATCAACTAAACAAAAGTAAGAGGATGAATTGATGTCTACCAACTTGTCCCTTAAATCACAAATATCGATCATCAATTGAATTTGAGGAGGTGGCCCGAAATGAGATTTGAGCTGTCCTATAAAGATCGTGTCAGCACTAGGTGGTAGCATCATTTGAGTCACATGGAGGGAACAATTGAGGGTCATGATCTGGCTATGCAGCTTGACCAAATATTGCTAATACGACTCCTAGTCGGTCGCAGTTAGTTCGTAATTGCATCTCTCTGTTTCCCTGTTTTTTCTTGCTAGTCTTTACTCAGGGTAGTTAAGTCAGACATTTCTTTCGAATTATCCTCCATGAGATTGGTAGCGAACATGCTATGATTTACTACCTTAATGATTTTCTTTGATACTCCAACTGCCCTCGCGACTGCCAGCTAGACCTGTTTTAGCCTAGCATCCCAATCAGTAAAGAGGATGTCTTTGTGAGTTTCCTCAATCTCGGGTAGATTGGCCTTCTTTCATTCTTCTGATTCCTGCCATTCAATGAATTCAGATATCTTAGAGTTTAAATCATTAAACTTCATCCTTTGGTCAATGGCTCTATCTGTGAGCTAGTCGTTGGTAATCAGGTAAGGAGTGATGTGTGATAGCTTTTGGAATAAATACTCTTCATGCTTGACTAGAAGAGAATTTAGTTCTAGAGCCTCTTTGATGAATTCCTCAGCAGTGGAGCATCCTTGTAACTGTCTAGGGATTGCTGTAATTCCTGGATCTGCATGTTTTTGGCTGATAAGTCGGCTTCATGGCTTATTTTCAAGACTTCCATGTCCTGCTGCAATTGTACAAGCTGCTCGGCTGGCTGCTTGTTTGCACTTGCTTTTTCTGTCTCGAGCTCTTGTTCGAGCTGCGTAATTCTTTCATCCCTTTCCTTTAGTAGAGTAGACACCTCAGTGGCCTTATCCATAGTGGCTGACACATATGATCCTATGAACTGTGACAGTCTAGTCAAGTTCTCGACCGGATTAAAAGGCATGTCCTTCCAAATAACGTCCATTGGCTCATCTCCATGTGATAATTCTGGTGCATCTATCCTTCTTCTTTTCCTTTGCCTTTGGACTACAACCTTGTGGAGAGGCCTATAGAATATGTCAAGTGGAGGTATCTCAGTCACTTTCATAACAATTTCTGATGTGGGTAGAGTAAGGATGATTTCAACATGCTGGGATTTTGTTGCTTCTTGATCCATAGGTGTAGACTGTTTGCCGATAGACTTGGGCTTTGTATCTTGATGAATTTTCAGAGGAGTCTTGAATTCCTCCATTTCTTGAGTATTTGGATCTTTAGGGGTGACTTGCAATTTTTGATTGAATTGATCCCATTCCTGCTCCAAAGTAGTGGGCTTCTGAACTTGTCTCTGTGGCTGGAGTATCTATTACGTGTTTTTTGGCTGGCTTCTTGCTAGACTCAATCGTATTGTCTGCATCCTGAACTTTCCTTGTGTCTGTTGTATTCTTAGTGTTCACTTGAGAATCCATTTGAGAGTTAGGGACTGCACTATCGATAGTGTTAATCAGGGTAGGCTTATCCTCGGGCTATAATAAATGCATTGGAATGACCCGAAGCCTCTCATTCCTAAATTCCTGAAATATTTGAAAATATTTAGGTTTCAGGTTAGCCTTTGCCCATTCAAGTGATTGCTTAAAAGAAATTGCTGACTACAACAAATCCTCAAAGTAATCTTCCCCATGATTGTATGCCTTGAGCTTTAGTCCTGTAGTGACATTGTATGCCACATTGTTTGGATTGGATTGCCTTGTAGGCAATGTATGAAGCTTGAGGGCTTCCATTTGTGCTGATTCCTTAGTAGCATGAAAAAAATTAACTAAAGCAAAAGAGTCGCATTTGATAGGGAAAGTAGGCCATAATGACTTCTTGCCATCTTTAAGGACTTTGGTCAGGCCCTTACCCACAATCTGGTAGGCAATCTCTCTTGCTAATAGCTTATTAGAAACATATAAGGGGAGGACATGTGGATCAACAGTGCTACCAAAAACCCTAATGTAGGTGAACCATTCCTCAATGAAATACTTGCCTACAACAAGTAGGCCTACTGCAGCTTCTTGGGAAAACCTAGGGGCTTTCTTAAATCATTTGGTGTAGGGGAAACATGATAGAATGAAATATCTTGTATAAGTGAGGTATATAATGCAATTTCCATATTTTCTTATGACTGACATGGATTGGGTAAGGATCTTGTATGGTCCATTTCTAACCCATGGTTGGAAATGTTGTGCAAAAGAAGATAACATCCATAATATAGGAACATAAATAGAAGGGAGGGAAGTTATCTGAAGAGGAAGCTTTCTTTTGTCGATATTCAATAATGGAGGTGGCTAAGTTGTCAGATAGTATAGAAGGCCAATTCATGATATAGGAATTAACACAAGAATCTATCAAGGGAATCCATTCTATTGAAAACTTATTGTTATTTGGTAGTCCATACGGTCTACATAACATTGCTGCTACATATTTATAGGGGTTTGCCAAAGAGGCTATTGCATACATACCCGATTTTTCATATTTGAATTTGTTGTCTAACATTCTCCAAGTTTGAATTAACTTGAAGGGGTCTGGATTACTTTTTGTGAAATTAGCCACAAATGTGTTGTTGTAGACTTCGTGCATGTTAGGTATGTGATACATAGCCTTCAAATCTTCTGCCCTGAACGATCCTACGAGCTTCATCCTTGAATTATTGAACTGCCTATATTCAATGATAAGGTTTTCAACCATCCATCTGATCATGTCTGTGTAGAGAAGGATTTTGGCTCTTGTTCCTATCCTATGAAGGAAATAATAGGAGGCATCCTTGCATTGAGGTCCTGAAGGCTTTGTCAACCTAGTTGTTGCTCCTATAACAATGATTTTGGGATGCTCATCCTCCGTTTGTTGTAAATTGCTTCCCAAACTGTTGCGCCTCCAACTGCATCAAAAAATGCATTAGCAAAGATGGGAGCCATCTCTATCTGCTCTGTCTCAAAAATGGTCTTCGTAGTTTTCTTCCGCATCACCTTTCTTAAGGACATTTCTTTTGTTGCTTGCCTGAAACAAAAAAGAAATATGATTGCAGACGATATCAAGTAATTAAGATTGAAATCCCCTGTGAAATGAATTTGGATCGTGAGAAAGGTTTTAATGGGATACTCGATTATAATTACCCATAACCCGGAGAATGATTATCCTCCCTTGGGCTGCTAAACATTTAATAACTTGTCAACTCGTTTGTTCTTATTATTTAAAATCTAATTATTACACACGCTTTACCTCCTTAATCACAAATCATGGTCTTTAAAGGGGTATCGTGTAATTCTTTAACAAATATCGAGCGAAATGCGATTGCGAAATTTGCAACATCGAATTTTGCACATCGTTAATGGTTGTCATATGGCATGTTCAAGTTTTTTGCGAATTTTGAAATGCGATTGCATAGTGACGAGATGAGGTTATTGCAGGGGGAGATCTTTTTGCATATCATAATTTCTTAAAGGATTTATAAAATAGTGATATGAAAAAGCGCGATATGTGATGTGCGATATAAGTTTCCTCCTTAACTCATTTTACAAGGTTTTGCTAAGTTTTTATTTAGAGTTAGGGATTATTGTCCTAGGCTTAAAAATTTAAAAGGGTCCCCATTTATAACTCGAATGCTAAAACAATTGTTAGATAAAAATGGGGGGGGGGGGGGGGGGGTTTGTTGTTTTGTGTAAAAAAATTGGCGATTCACTTGGGAGAACCAGTTATCTCTCAGTAGCTTTTTGAAATTTCTAAAAAATTTCAAAGTAATTGGAGTTATAAGAATAATGATTTCATGAGTTATTAGGTAAACACCATTTCTCTTGAACTACCATTACTTGCTCGAGCCAATCTACTTAATTACTTCACCCCTAAAATGATAGAAATATAAATGTTAGCATCAATCAATAATAGGGCTTAATATAATATAGTAGGTGCCTCGTGCAGATTAGTGTTTTTGGTTTTATACTCATTTATCACCAATAGAGCCTCTGCTGCAAGCAGTTGTTCATCGCCTCAACAGGGTTACCTTTAAACCAACAATGATAAATTATCCTATCTGTATGTATTTTCAGATTTCAAAAATGATATTTGTTTGAATTGAATCTCTTTTAGACTTCGTCCCTTCTTTTTTACCTTTTGAGTGTAATCCCTTAAAAGTCATTGTCTATGTGTGGTAACCTACTGATGACAATGCCATTCACTAGTTGTAAATAAACTAAACAAGCTGGCTCTTGATGAGACTCCTTGTCTTCTGATCAAGAAGATCATTAGCTATTACCCTGTTTTGATATGAAGTATTGGTAATATCAGTTTTAATTACTTCCCTATGAACATGGTAAATAAGTGCGTGATGAGACTCTTTATCTTTTAAGTTTTTTATATTTTAGAATTACACTATGAAAAAAGAAAATTTTAACAGATGGGGTGGGCCATTGGCCTTTTTAAGGGTCTTGGGTGATAATGATAGAGTTTTTTAAGATACTGATCTGCACGAAGTCCTTGCTAGGTTAAAGAGTCTTTTCTTGACTGATAACAAAACCTTTATACCCTATAAAGATAAGAGTTTTTCATAAAATAAATGTTTTTAAGCAAGATCAAGTTTTTCCAGAGGGATGAAGTTTATTTTAGTATTCAAATGTCCTAATTGTTCCATTAAACTATAACTTTCTTATAAAAGCGAAAAATCAAAAATGTTATCAAAGACTTATTTTGAAAAGCCATGAGTAAATACTAGTTTAACCATTATTTTCCTAAGAAGCAATATATTACAAAACTGGAAGAGGTTATCTCCTAAGAAAAGTAATTTTTCAACATTTTCCCATTGACGGGCAAAGAATATTTCCTACCAAACAAATCTTGTAAATGAAATGTTGATGGTTTGATTTTTTCAATAATCTGAAAAGGGCCAAGCTGTAGTCTTTGGAATATGGTATGTCTACCCTTTTCCTCATGTGCTTTGTCCCATTTTAGGACTAAGTCACCTACTTCAAGGGATTTTTTTACTGGCAGAAGTTGTATCAAAAGAAGCTTTGAGTATTTGTTAGTGATGGAAGTGGGTTGCTTTAGCTTTTTCTCTTTCTTCTTCAAGTTTGAGGATTTGAAATTATCTAGCCTGGAGAGAATATGGAGGGTTTTCATTGATAAATTGTACTAGGGAAAGAGATGGTATTGCTACGTTTGTGGGAAGAACAACTTATTTTCCATAAACTAAAGCAAAAGGAGAAGAACCAATACAGGCTTTATGAGTAATCTTGTATGCCCATAGAGAAGATGTTAATGCTTTATGCCAATTCCTATGATTTTGATCAATAGTTCTTTTGATAATTCTGATGAGGTTTTTTTTTGTTGATTCTACTAATCCATTACCGTGAGGATAATAATTAGCTGAATATTTTAACTTGAAACCTTGCTTAAGAGCGAATTCAACCATTGCATTCTCAGAAAAGTAAGCTGCATTGTCAAACATTAAAGCCGAGGGTAAGCCAAACCGGGTAATTATGTACTGATCAATGCAATCTGTGATGTTTTTCGTATTAGCTATCTTTAATGGGACAACTTCTACCCACTTAGTAAAGTAATCCATAGCTATGAGGATGTACCTATGTTGCTTGGAAGAGTTAGGAATAATCTCATCAATTATATCTAATCCCCATTGTTCGAATGGTTCTTGGATATTAACTGGTTGTAAAGGGAATGTTGGATTTCTTCCTCTTCCAGCCATAGTTTGACAAGTTTTTCACTTCCTTTCATATTCATGTGCATCTTTAAATATCGTTGGCCAGTAATATCTTGCATGCAGGATTTTATGAGCAGTAGTATTTCCTCCAAAATGTCCACTAGCTGGTCCATCATGTAATTCCTCCATGACCCTGTTAACTTCAGGGTTCTCTAAGCATCTTAACAATACTGAATCATAATTCTTTCTAAAAAATACATCATTGACTAGTTCATACTAATTTGGCTTTAATATTAAACCTCTCTTTGTTTTATAATTAATGTGCATAGGAGCATATCCATTTTTAAGATGAAATTTGAAATCAACATATTGTGATTGCATATCATTGAGGCTTACCTCTGATATTTGCAATTCATTACCTTGATCTTCTTCTGTTGGCAACTACGAAAATCCTCTTAACATCCTGCAAAAAACTTGGCCTCTAACAATTTTAGCTGGATTAATTTCTACATCATATTATTGGAGTGCAGTTACCCAATTAGTTCTCTTCTCCCCTACTTCTCTTTGAATCAATAGTTGTCTTACTGCAGGGTAGGGTACAACTATCTTATTATGGGTTTTAAGAAGAAAAGGCCTGAAATGCTTCAGAGTTTTGAGGACCGCAAATTCTTGATTTTCTACAGCTGAATAATTTAATTCGGCACCTTGTAAGTTAGAACTGAAAAAGGAGATGGGTGCCTCGATGTTTTCATTGTTTAGCTGTGTCAAAACTGCAACATACAAAGTATCAGATGAAAAAGTATATAATACAAAGGGTTTTAGAAAGTCAGGAGTTGTTAACAAAAGGGCATTAATAATGGCTTTCTTTATCAACTCAAACGATTCTCTTTCATCTTTGCTCCATCTAAAAACTGCATTTTTTCTTATCATGGCTTGAAGGGGTAAGACTATTTGTGAAAAATCTTGGACGAATCGTTTAACACAATTTATTTGGCCTAGGAATGATTGCATGGTTTTCTTATTGTGTGTGTGGGGGGGGGGGGGGGGGTGTGTGGGGAATTTTTTCTATTTCTTGGACTCTATTAGGATCGATGTAAATTCCTTTCTTGGATACTATAAACCCAATGAATTTGCCTTCTGGTAAAGCAAAATAAGATTTTTTGGGGTTTAAGGAAATGTCGTATTTCATGCATCTTTCAAAGATGTGCTTGAGGTCACTTAAATGATTGTTTATATACTTGGAATAGATTGTGATATCATCCAAGTAAATAAAAATTGATTTATTTATTAGACCTCTAAAGACAATTTCCATAACACATTGAAATGTGGCACCAACATTTATGAGTCCAAAAGGAATTTTCTGATATGCATATGTTCCCCACTTGGTCTTGAATGTTGTCTTTAATCTGTCATCTAGATGCACAAGAATTTGATTATATCCTGAGAATCCATCTAGAAACGACATTAATTCGGAACCTGCAACTGATTGCAGTACCTGTTCCATAGTAGGGCAGAGGAAAATTATCATTTTGGCAAGCTTTGTTTAGGTTTCTAAAATCAATGCGGATCCTAATATCACTATTTTTTTCCTCACAGGTACCATACTCAATACCCATTTAGAATGCCTAATGGGGAAGATTATCTTGGCCTTTAGAATCTTGTTCAATTCATATTTAATTTTCCTTTCAAGGGCTGGGTGAATTTTTCGAAGCTTCTGTTGAACTGGTTTTTCATTTGAAGTCATGGGTATGGTATGTTGAATTATAAAGGTATCTGATCTGAATTTGAAACTACTTGTAAATGCTTAGCAAGGTATTCAATTCAACAAACATACATGTTTAAGAGGTGTATGTATTTTCTTTTATTTATGTGTTTTAACTTGATTTGTTTCAGCTGATATTAACCATATATATCAGACATATAAGGCAGCAAATAAACATCACACATAACAACAAATTTAATAAGGAGTTCACCCCAATCTCGTGGGCTACATCTCCTGTGAGCTCTAGTCAACTAGACTTTGGACCTTTGGGATTATGGCTTTAATTCTTTTACAAGTTCCACACTCAACTCCAAAAGGTTACTAACTGAACCTATGGGTTTAGAAAAACCATATACATCCCTGTCATGGTTGTCCACTTTGTGTAGGCAGATCTAGGATCCCTTGGACTTGATTCCTTAAGTAGGTGCACTAAGCTTCCTTGAGATTCTTAATGGCACAAACTCCTTCAGAATGCTTCAAATGTCTCTGAAACCTCTGCTACTATCTCCAACACATATCTGACATAAACAAATTACTGTTCATTAGCTCAAAATGAGCACTGCATCCCCAATCTAGGCCTTCTCCCATGGATGGCTCTGGGATGCCTGAAACTTCTCTTCAGCATCTCGACCTTTAGAAGTCTCCAAATGATTCTAAAAACACCTTAATTAGATTCATAAGGTTCCTTACAGTAGAAATAGGCTTTTTTTTGACCTCAAACAGATGAACCTAGCCCAACACAACTCAATCACTGAAATGGCCCTAGTGGCCCTTAAAGCTTCCCTGAAGCTAAACAGTGAGAAGAATGCCTCCATAGGAAAAACGAGTTGTAGATATGGATTCAGAACACTAAATTCATTCAGAATGGATCTTCGTTCCACTTTCAATGGCTGCACACATCCCAATGCAACTCCCAAATTGTTTTGGCCCTAGTGGCTCTTGGAACTTCTAGGAAGCAAAAACACCTGCAAACGACCTTAGATGGCTGTGAAACCTATGCCAATGGCTTCAGAAGGTCGAAGAGACCCAAAATAAAGAAAAAATTCATCCAAAAAGGACTTTCCTAACAAAAGTTATGGCTCATTAAAGTTTCTCCAGTCTACCCTAGAAAAACTCCAGTTAAAACTGGCTAACTGCCAGATAACCCCGACAAATAGGTAATTCCGCCATTTTTGGAGCGCTCTGCAAAAAAATCTACCATAATGACCGTGATTTCCAGCTAACTGTTAGTGGATTTCAATGTGCATGTGAATGTTCCCGGCGACTTTGGGTTTACCTCGGAGTTTGAGCCGAACTTTTGGTTGAACTGTTTGTTTACCATTGATTTCTGCATATATGTGACCAAGCACTAACTTTAACATTAAAGTTTTTGGTTATGTATTAACTGCCAACGAAGGTGTTAAGCCCTTGGTTCAAAGGCTATGGTCTCATGAGCGGGGGCTGGCCCTTAAAAGCTGGCCCCCTTTGGGTCTTCCTTAAACATTTTCTTAACTTCATATACGCTTTGTCTCGCCAGCTTTTCACATCCTTTTGCACTGGTGCATTGGTAAGGATGAGCGTTGATATATCATAGGTCGTGTGTTCAAACCACATCCGACCAAATTTTAGTGTAGCCAAATTTGTTCATACTTGGGGCCACGTGGCTGCCTCTAGGCTTGCCACGTGGTGGCCTGCCATTGGTCGCCCCACAAAGAATATTTTTAAGAATATTCTTTTTTAATTTTTTTGAAAAAATTCAAAAATTAAGAGTCAGGGCGATTTTGTTTTTGGCATAACTTCTGCATACGGAGACCGTTTTTCAAACCGTTTGCAATGATGAAATTAAGAAGATGAGCTATATCCAGTCTTTTAGGTTCAAATCAGTTCTGAGCACTTCTATTTTTGACCATTTTATGACACTTGGTCTTGAGCTCCTGATCACACCTCCCAAATGAGAAGGCTTTTGGTCCCCAAAAGCTTACTGAATATCTGAACTGAACTGTACAACACTTGAGGAACATAAATATCCTCTTTTGTTCAGCCAAAAGAGCATACTGATGCCAAAATGTCCTGCCTTACTAACTGTCGTCATGGAAACTTTTCGCTGCATAAGCCAAGTACTCATCGAATCCCGACCAAGTTCTTTCGCCAGAAAAATATGAAATTGCAAGAACCAGAAATGAAACTTGCTGATATATGAGCTGAAATATTCCTTTGAACATGTGGGTTTGCCAACTGTCACGATGCCCATCCATGGCACCTCTGCTCCAGAAGAAGAGCTACCTCCCAAATGAGAAGGCTTTTACCGGCTGTAGCATGCTGAATGTACTACAAATGATCATCCCAAGATCTTGGGATACTTGCTGCAAAAACTTCTCAAAAGAAGTAGAGACCCATGCTTAAATTTGAGCCCTCTTTGCATGAATTCTTTCCCAGCACATGGGATTGTGCACTGCTTTGCACCAATTTCCTTCCCTGCACCAAATGACACCAAAGGTACCTTGTGCAACAAGAGAATCATTAGCAACAAGTTGTCTTGAAATATGCTGAACAATGGATTCAACCATAAACATATCAAATGTGTACACTACCGACACAAGTCGACAAAACATGTGCACCACCATCGACACAAGTCGACAACATAAGTGGCACAATCGACACAAGTCGATGAAACATGTGACACAATCGACAATGTAAAAGTGTGCTCACAAGCGACACTAGTCGACTATCAACAAGATACATTTACAAACACATGTATGTATAAAAAACAATGAACTATATATAGTTCGATAAACACACCTACAACATCTATGTACAGGTGCAACTTCAACTCTTCTTTTCTAAGACCAACAGGTACATCAACCCAATAAAAACATATGGATGACAAGAGTTGAAATGAAAAACATTGTTACAAAAATAGTGAGTATCATACTCATCTTTTACCATCTTGCAACTTGCATTCCCTTAACAAAGAAATGCATTCAATCAAAAGACATGCAACTTTAATTGGATAATAATTCTAAACATTTCTTACCAATCCATTTCAAAGGTGCTTCCTTTAACTGCACATCGATATCAACATGTGTATCATCCTGACACATATCAATGATGGAAACTTCCTTCCCATTCTCGCCATACTCTTTCTCCAATTTCTTCAATTTTCGTGGAAGCATTGTTGGATTCAGAGTCCAACACCTTTCAGCAGTATGTCCTTACTTATGGCAATAAGTGAAACACATGTTCGTCTTCTTGATAGCATGATTTTCATTGTTCAATGGAACTTTGGCTTCTTGCCTCCTTTCCTTCAAAAGTTTCCTGTATGTTGCCATTCTTTTCCAACATCTAGAAACACTATGGTTAAACAAACCACAAAAAGAACATGCAATTATTTTCCAATGCTTGTGTGGAAATTTTCCATGCTTTACATGATCAAAGGAAAGATAACTGAAATTAGATTTATACCTTTCTCTTTCACCTTCATTACCTTCATGAGGAGGTGAATCAAATGAAGAAGAAGCTCCTTTTGGAACACCAACAATCCCTTCAATGGTTTTAGAGCTTTCACAATTCTCTTGTTCAAGTGCATGCTTATGCACACCTTCTTCTTGCAAGGTATGTTTCAAACTATTGCATTCCTCAAGGATACAACCTTTACAACCTTGAGATAGAGAACCTTAAATGAAACTCCTTCTAGGAACTGTTTCAATTGCCTTCATGGCTGCTTTGGAACTTTCTCCATAAGATTGTCCATAGCCAAGACCAAAATACTTAGGCCTTACCTCAACCATTATTGGCTCAACTATACCCTGTGCATGTTTTCCCAATCCTTTTCCTTCATATCCCATTTTGGACATCAACTTGGACCCTATGCCTCTGGTATGTTTCTCAAAAGAACCAACATAAACATTCTTATAA
>APFE031175539.1:107927-120683 GCA_000404065.3 Pinus taeda
AAGAATTCGGGCGGCTTCCTTTTGTTTTTTGAAACACTTACCATAGGATAGGCACGTTGAATGCAGTCATGAATAAACATAATTGCACCACCTTACCTCATAAGATTGATTAACATCATAGACATGTGTGTGATCCTATCTCTAATGGCGGGATGAATCCTATTATGATCTAGATGGGATGTCAACTGACACATTTGGACGGCTTTTTGATGACTCACACCCCAAGATTTGACACTTCAAGGCAATATACTGCAGAAAATACCCGAATCCCCGATTTCGTAGCGCTGGCAATCATGAAATGACATGCCGCGCTACGCAATGGCTGCTCAGGAATGGAGGAAAATGATTGCGCAGTTAAAACTGGCTAATCATATTGTGCTACGAAACTGTGCAATGTCGGAATGATGTAATCAAGACTAGATATGCGATGGGAGATGGAAACTAACGGTTTTTTTACAAGGACATACCTCAATATCTTTGGAAAAGACTAATTTTAAAGTAACAGACCTGAAAATCTATTGACTTGAACCAAAAATTTTATATGGATCTTTGTACATAGATGAACTTGTAGTCTTAAGTGATAACATGTAGTATCCATGTTTCGGGATCCTTGCCATCAAACTTCCTCATAACGATTTTTGGAACATGTTGGGTCTTCAATCCAACATTAGAGCCTATGAGATCATGATTAACATTTCTTTTGTTCTCATCATGAGTTTCCTTTACTACCCTTTCACCATTAGTGACCATTTCTTGAAGCAAATTATTCAAATTTATCCTCAATTCTTCCATCTTATCGTCCATCCAATTCATTTTAGTGTCCATGCCATTCATATTAGCTTCCACGCCATTCATCTTGACTTCATTTACCTTTAGTGAGAGTTAAATTTATTGTACTTGGTCTTGTAATTTTGATATATCATGTTTCATTTCTTCCTCTTCTTCATGAGTCATGCTAGAGCTTTCAGGGTGCTTACTAGGTGTTTCCATTTTCTTCCTTCGGGGCAATAATTAATGCTAATAATTATTCACTATTCCCTTTGAATTCATTCAAACTAATTTTTCAAACCAACCTTGTGAAAAATTTTAAAAAAACTACACACCTTTTTTTCACTTTGTAAGAGCTCGATATTGAATCTGTTGTATCTCTGTAACTTTGGATCTTGAATATCTGAAATCTCGTCCTGCAGTAGCTCTTTAAGTCCTATTTCTATCCCCACAAGCCTAATCAATAATGGATTCTCCAAGAATGAGTTATCCCAAATCTCTCATGGTGAGCTGATTATATACTAATTCAGTAGAGCGATCTTGTACGACATGCCACATGTCACTGTTTCGACCTTAGTACCTGAAACTGATACATAGAAAACTACAGGTCATTCTCTTTCTGAAAATTATTATGAAATTTTAATCTGATGCTCAAAACAATAGTTATGATGATTTTCCCTAGGTCACGTATTTGGAATGTAATTAGGGAGTCTGCAAAAACCCTAACTTCCTCATACCATATCTCCACAAATATAACGAGACAAGCTCTGAAATTTGGACCCGAAGTTCAAAACGATTTCGGTTCAAATGGGTTTTTTTTGTAGCTTTGGAAATGTCACATAAAAAAATTTTATAGCGAAAATTATGTGATGACCTATTCGGAGCAGCGAAACCCTAGAATCCAAAGCTTTGATACCAAATGTTAGGAAACCAACTCACAAAAATATAGAAAAAATAGATCAACGCCTTAAAATTCAGCCTCTTTGAGGGCGCAACCTCCTTTACAATACACAAATGAACAATTCTTGGATGATACAAATGACTAAACCTCCCTTCTATATATAGGAGTCTAAGGGGCCACAATATAATCAAGCTGACATAACAGTAATAACATAAGGTTACAAAAATAACAATAGTGGGTTTCTATGGGGCATACTAATAACAATATGGGGATAATAGGGGCACAATAATAACAATAAGGGATACAATGACAATAGTAATGGGGGAATCGCTAGTATTATAGGAGCCTAACAGTTTCAAAATTATTTCAGAGTCACCATAGACTCAAAGATATTTGACATTAAGATCGATGGCTTTATACAATCCTTGGATTAGTGCTTCATATTTGGTGATATTATTTGTACACTGAAATTCAAGTCTGCAGGCCAGCATATCTCTCCTTGCGGAATGATCAAAATGCATCCTGCACTTGCACCGTCTTCCGATTTGGAACCATCAAAATAGAGAGTCCAGAACGGAGAGTCATTATAAATTTATCAATTAAATTTAAACACTAGGAAGCATTTGTTTGCAAGAAATTCTCAATTTGAGAGACTACAACATTATCTAAAAAGGGAGATTTTTAAGCATTAAAAGATCCTAAAGAGGACTTCACTGAATAGTTTCCAATGATGTTATTAGTGAAGGCAACAAGTTCATTGCTTCCCTCATGGTATATGACTGTATACTTCATGAATTTTTCTCAATCTATCCTGATTTGGTTTGGTTTACCGTTATGTGGTAATCACATGTGAGACTAGTCAATTGCAAAATAACTGTGCAACTTTTCAGACCAATCCCTGCTGAGAATCAAACCATAAAATTCAAGAATATCAGTCACTAATATATCAATTATTTGTGAGACTTTTGGATGAGAGGAAAGCCTAATTGAAACTGATGCTATTTCTCCAAGTACCTCTACTTTCGTCCTGTCTAACTGAACTATGTGTATTGCAGATTTTTGAGGTGTAATGTTTAATTTAGAAAACACAGTGCTTGGCATTATGTTTGAGGAGGCTCCTGAGTCAACAAGGAAGTTGTTATGAACATTCCTGTTGAAAAATTCATGAGTAAGTAGAAAGGGAGGGACATGAGAGATAGATCAATCGCCAATCAGAACTAGATCTGAAGGATCTACTTTGTTTGAGGATGAAGGAGGTTTTCCCATATTGTAGGCAACTTCAGTAACTACAGCAGATGGTAGGGGAGATACTAGAATTTCTTTCAATTCTCTTAACGAGATCTTCTATTGCTGTTTGAGTTTAGTGAGCTCATGCAGCGTAATGTTAGATTTGGACTATTTCATGTCTTCCACTATAGTGTATTTGACTGTATCCGAGATTACCAATGTTTTTGAAGCATTTAGGGAGTCTGGAGGAATAGGGTCGGTTTGGCTGGTTTTAGATTTCTTAGTTACTATTTTCTCTTTTGCAGGAGTAACAACTTTTTGCTTCTGATTAGTGGTAGATGTGTTAGGAGAATTTTTTCTTCTGGTGGTTACTGACATTGCTTGTGCCTCTTCTTTTGTTGGGAGAACAAAATCCCACATCCCATTCAGTTCAATTTCTTCTTCTGTTTCAACTTCTTCATCGTTTGGTGAATATTCTGTTGATTCTTGGTCAGATTCAACATTTGAATTAGTGTTTAGAGGTTGTGATGCAAAAGTGGAGTTCTTTTTGAATGATCGGAAAGGTCTTGTAGGAGCAGAAGATTCTGCTACTTGTTTTTTGATTTCTATCATTTCATTTGACATTGTTTTTAACACTTTCTGAAGGCCTTCCAGATTGAAAGGGTCCTTTGAAATTTTATTTTTAGAGTCATCTTTAAAAGTTACTTTCTAAGTCTTCCTTTCATTTGTTTGTGATCTTTTTTTCTAAAGCTAAGATTCTTCTTTCCACAAACAAGGCTTCTTTCATGTTTTCTACAAGGGTAACCTTATTGGCCCTATCTACAAAGATTGCAATATTAGAAGGAAGAGATGATATATACCATTCTATTTGTACATCTACAGCAGGTTTAGAGACAACTAGGATTTTGTTTAGCAATTTGTTAAATCTGGAGTTGAAATCTTTGATATTTTCATCTGTATTAGATTTTAAATTAGAAAGATCATTGATCAAGGATGCTACAGTTCTGTCATCACCAAATTTTGCAAGAAATACTTCTTGAAAAGTATCCCAGTCTCTAATTGATCCCGCTAGAAGGAAAAAATACCAAGATCCAACAGACCCTTGAAAGGTATAAGGAAACAATCTGATTACAACATCTTCATGCGCAACCCCATTGGGATTCATGGCTAACATAAAATTGTTTAGATGTTCTTCGGCTGGGAGAGCATCATCAAGATTATACTTAGGCAACCATTTTTCTGGATTTGCTGGGAGTGCATTTGGATTTGCAGCAAAAATAACACCAGGATTCGTCCAAGGTTGAGTAGGTTGATTGGCCATAACTTGAGTTAAGGGCTGAGAAAATGGGAAGGTCGGTCCAGAAGTAGATATAGATGGCAAAGAACTTACTATTGGGTTAGTATCGATAATTGTAGTACTAACAGGGGAAGTGGATATTTGAGAGATAGTGGACTAAGTAGAAGTGGATGAAGGAATAGATAGGTGGAAAGGTGAAGTGATATTGCTAGTATCTGATTCAGATACTGATGAAGTGACTTTATTACATCATGGAGGGATAGGGAACTCAAAAGGAGTGACCCAAAGTTTCTCACTTTGTAGTTGATCCAAATTGGATCCTAGAACACTCTCTAAGTTTTCATGAACTCTGTAAAATTCATGCCAAAGTTTCATAGTCTTATAAAGATCAAGCTTATCAGAGATAACCTTGTAACAGTTGCAATTTGTGATCAGCGTGGAGCAATGAGGACCCTCGGTTAAGCGCGCAGACCGTCGGCCCATGGTAACGCGTGCTGCCACGAATTAGAAAAACTAGGAGTCAATTCAAGAAACTGGGGTAGTTTTTGATATACAGGGAAAACCCCTTAAGTCGCTAATCGCATATCGCAGGGAAAACCCCTCAAAGAAGGAAAAGCCCCAAGAGCGGGGTCCCACAAAAACCAACAGAATATTGGAAGGGTTTCGAGCGGTAAGCGGTTTCAACCGAGTCTTGCCTGATGCCACAGAGAGATAAAACCATTCACATCGGACGGGTAAACATGTTACTTACTCGCCCGATACAGATGATGACCATAGGATCTAGGGCCCCCAGATCAATGGCGAAGATGCGCTTTGATGGGTGACTGGACTTGACGAGGTAAATAGACATAGTTGTATAGATTTGAAGTCTGAAGTGGATGATGCATTGGCAGAAGGTCGTGTTCACGAGCATTCTTGGATTTAACAAAATAAATGGTCGTTTTGAAAATTTCCAAGAGAACTGGAACTCAATTCGTTATGAAAGAGGTGGCCACCTCCCTGTGAGGCATTATACAGTGATGATTATGCAGAATAGAGGAATTCAAACAGACAGATGTAGGGGAACTAGAAAGCCGGGAAGCATAAACGAACAATCAGAAAGAAGATTTTCTTTAAAGCCACGAACAAGCAGTAAAATAAGTAAGCGAGTTAAGGAAGCTAAGAGCAGAGAACATAGAGAAGAAGTCGAGCTAACCTACAGAAGCAAAGGCAGCATCGAGATAGAGTCAGAGAGAGTCAGAGAGTGAGTGTACTCCAGAAAGGGCTTGATAGGTTCAAGCGAACTCCTATGTATATGCCTATCATGTACTGAGTCTTAGATTGGACTCATACCATTGTGACCGGTAGAGGTCAAGAGTCAGTAAGGAGAGTTTGTGTACTCCAGAGACTTGGGGAATCCAAGTACGATCTTGTTGATTTATATCTATTGAGTGAGACTCAAATTGAGCTCACTGTTGTAAAAACTCTGCTTTAAAAACATAATAGAGAGGCCACCATTGAAGGCAAGACCAGGAGATATAGCCCAGGAGTATTGGGTGAACTCCTTCTTAAACTTGTGTTTATATGTTTGCCTGTTGTGTTTTCTTTAACTGCTTTAATGTTTGTGCATTTCACAATCTTATCGATCCGTTGCATAAAATAACATAGACACATCCATGCACATGAATCTGTAATACCTTATTAATTGTCTTAGGTCAATTTCAGGTCAAGTGGTATCAGAGCTCTAGGTTGCTAAGGTTAGACAAGTTTGTGCTGGATTTTGTTGTTGAATTCTAACTAGGACAAATCTCAAATTAGGAGAAGGAGAATTCCTTGAAGCTAACCCAGAAACTGGAAGAGTCTACCCTAAGAGGAAAATGGCAGAAGAAAGTCCCTTCGAATCAGACTCCCAGTTCATGGATAGTTTCATGACCATGAGAGCCATGGTGGAGGAAATGTATAGGGAATTTAAGAAAGGTAGAGATGAAGATTCATCAAACTCCAAACAAGATAAAGGAGTAGAATAATCTCTCCTCCATGACCATTCTAAAGGCAAAGGGAAAGAAGAAAGCTTCCCACACCCCCTAATAGCCCTGAAAATAAAAAGAAAACATCTTTGATTAAATTAGATATTAAATTTGATTTGCCAATATATGATGGAGAGTTGAATGCAGAGAAGCTGGATAATTGAATTATATAGATTGATGTGTATTTCAGAGTGCAAAGCATTGATCTAGACAAAAGTACGATTCAACTGGCTAGCCTATGCCTGGGAGGCATTACCTTGGTATGGTGGGAAAGCAGGACACAAGATGACATGAAGAAGCATGGTAAAATTCTTTCTATCTGGAGTGAATTTGTTTTTGCAATTAAAAAGCAATTCTATCCACTATATTATACATAGCAAGCCATGATGAGCTGGAAAACTCTTCACTAATTAAAAGGGAAAAGTGTACAAGGCTACACTCAAGAGTTTAGAAAAAAGATTTTTGATTCTAGGAATTTCTTTAGACTCACCTGAAACTCTGCTGAAGTATATAGGTGGTCTACATAGCTATTTAAAGCACACCATTCTCATGTTTAATCCCACTATCATAGATGAGGTATATTTTCAGGCTACACATCTAGATGCTAGAGGCAAGAATGTGAACCCAGAAGTTGGGCGATCATCAAAACCCATTACAAGCAAAAACAAGGAAAAGAGAAAGAAAAAATAGAAAGAGAGGAAGAAAAATGCTATACAAAAGACCAAGCCTTCATGCACTCACTACAAGAAGGATGGGCATGATGATGAACACTATTGGATTCTACATTCGGAGCTGAAACCCAAGAAGTTCAATGGCAAAAAGAAGAAGACTTCTGCAACTATTCAAAAAGATTTGGGGTCAGACTCAGGGGATGAAACAACAATCACAACCACGGGTATAAAAGGTAAAAATTCTGAAGCATCTACTAGTAATTATGCACAATCTACTGATCATGAAGAAAATGAGAGGAAAAGACATGAGCTTTTTCATATTCGAGTTATTTCCACGCATCAAAAGATTGATACTTTGTTTGACAGTGGCTCATAAGTAAATTTAATTTCTGAAGCAATTCTAAAGAAGCTGGGATTACTAACCACACCTCACAAGAAGCCATATCCATTAGGTTGGTTATGTGATAAAGCAAAGCTACAAGTGACTAGACAATGCAAACTTAGGTTTTCTTTTGGGTCAACATTTGTAGATGGGGTTGAGTTAGATATAG
The DNA here is from genome assembly GCA_000404065.3 of Pinus taeda. Taxonomy (NCBI): domain Eukaryota; kingdom Viridiplantae; phylum Streptophyta; class Pinopsida; order Pinales; family Pinaceae; genus Pinus; species Pinus taeda. Next base: position 115,349 of record APFE031175539.1, read on the forward strand.
TTCCTTTGGATATATGTGCAATTGTTTTAGGAAGTCCTTACTTGTATGATAGGAAAGCCATTTTATATAGAGCTGAAAACAAGTATCAACTTGTTAAACATGGAATCAAATATATTGTAAGAGATCACAAACTCAAGAATAATTATACTCTCATAAACTTAGGGCAGTTGAAAAGAATTGTAAATTCATGCAAACAATTTTTACTGATGGTTGTAAAGGAAAAGAAACCTGATAAAACCAATATATTTGAGGGATGTAATGCTAAACAACAAGCTGATTTAGAAAAATTTGTTTCAAAATATGATATACTATTTCAAGAACCTAAAAGTCTACCACCCTAAAAGGAAATAGTACATGATATTAATTTTCAACAAGATACTCCATTGCCTAACATCAGAATGTATAGGTTGTCCACTTTAGAGAATGTAGAAATCAAGAAGCAGGTATAGGAGCTGCTCGAGAAAAGGTTCATAAGACCTAGCACATCACCATGTGGGTCTCCAATTGTCTTGGTGAGAAAGAAAGATGGCTCATGGAGAATGTGCATTGATTACCGGACACTGAATAAGATAACAATAAAAAATCGTTATCCCCTTGCATAGATGATCTGTTAGATTAGTTGAAAGAAGTTGTTTAATTTTCCAAGTTGGACTTGCATAGTGGCTACCATCATGTCAGAGTTGTAGACCAAGATGCATGGAAGACTGCTTTCAAAACAAAGCAGGGCTTGTATGAGTGGTTAGTTATGCTTTTTGGCTTAACTAATGCTCCTGCTACTTTCATGAGAGTAATGAATGATGTACTCAGGCCATTTATTGATGATTTTGTCATTGTATATTTAGATGACATTCTTATATTTAGTAAAACATGGGAAGGACATTTGAAGGATGTAAAGCAGACTCTAGATGTTTTGAAAAGAGAGAATCTCTATGCTAAGCTCTCAAAATGTGAATTTGGAAAAAACATCTTTGAATTATTTGGGTCATATTGTAGGGGGTGGTGAACTGAAGATAGATCCCTCTAAGGTTGTAGTCATTGTAAGCTGCCCTAAACCCAAATCTGTTATAGAAGTTAGAAGCTTCCTAGGAGCAGCACAATATTGGAGAAAGTTTATTGCTAACTTTTCCTTGATTGCATCTCCCTTACATGCTTTAACTGGATTGAACAAGGTGTTTCAGTGGGGAGGCAAACAACAAAAAGACTTCGAAACCTTAAAAGAAAAGATTAGTACAAAACTAGTACTAGCACTGCCCGATCTTCAAAGACCATTTAAGATTGAAATAGATACCGATGTCTATGCCATGGGAGCAGTGTTGATGCAACACGGTAAACCCATATGTTATCATTTTGAGACATTTAATTCTGCAACAGTTAATTATCCCTAATATGATAAGGAATTGTATGCATTAGTATAGAGTGTGAAAAAGTGGAAACATTATCTAATGGGCAAAGAGATAGTTATACATATTGATCATCAACCACTTCAATATTTACACTCACAATCTAAGTTGCAACAATCAAGACAGTATAGGTGGATGGGTTTTCTACAACAGTTTCATCTTGTCATTAGATATAAAAAGGGCATACATAATAAAGTTATAAATATGTTGTCCAAACCAATCATAAATGCATCTACTATACTTAAGCATAATTCAGTATTGCATGAAAGCTACACTGAACAATATGCTCAACATATAGATTTTAAATATGTATATGCAACTTTAAGTTGTGGCAAACAAGTAGAAGAATTGTATTATCATGTTAAGGACCAACTCTTGTATCATTTTGGAAAGTTATGCATTCCACAAACTGAAAGAGTAAAGATAATTCGAGAAGCACAACTTCTCTAATATCAGGTCACTTTGGTGTAAGTAAAACAGTTGCACAGCTGCAAAGATTTTGTTATTGGCCAAAAATAAATGAGATAGTTTCTAGATATGTAAGAGGGTGTAGTATGTGTGCTAAAAGCAAGCCCAACAATAGGAAACTAGGCTTATACACTCCACTACTAGTTCCTTCTCATTCTTGGGAAAGTGTTTCCTTGGACTTTGTTGGGGGACTGCCTAAATCTAGAAAAGGTCATGACTATTTATATGTTGTTGTGGATAGGTTCAAAAAAATGTTTGTTTTAATACCTTGTAACAAACAGATTACAACTGAACAAACAACAAAGTTGTTCTTTCAGCATGTATGGGTTCATTTTGGATTACCCACTTCCATTGTATTTGATCGAGAATCTCAATTTGTTGGGAAGTTTTGGTTAAGTCTGTGGGAATTGATGGACACTAGACTGAAGAAGAGAACATCGTTTCATCCACAAACATATGGCCAAACAGAAGAGGTCAATAGGACAGTGATCCAATTGCTCAGAGGCTATTGTAGCAAGCATCCCAAGCTTTGGGATGAACATTTATGTTATGTGCAACATGCTTACAACTGTGCTAAACATTTTTCTACACAAAGATCTCGTTTTGAGACCTATTTTGGTTTCACACCAAGGTTTCCCTTGGATTTTGTCTTTGGTAAAGAAATAACAGTTGATGGACACAGTGATGTGGACAAGGCAACCAAGTTCATTGAACAAATCCAAGAGATTCACCAGGCAGTACAAGAATAGCTGGAAAAGAGCCAAGCCAAGTGCAAGGCAAGGTATGATAAGCATCAGATTGAGCATAGCTTCCAAGCTGGTGATCAAGTCTGGTTGTATATTAGCAAAGATAGAATGCAAGGTGAAGGTAAGAAGCTGAAGCCAATAAGGTATGGACCTTTCAAGCTACTTGAGAAAATTGGTGAGAATTCTTTTCACCTTGATTTGCCAGCTTACATGCAAATATATTTGGTAGTTAATGCAGAAAGCTTGAGACTATTTGAACCTTCATTAATTAAAGATCCCGAAGAGAAGAGTAAATTACCTTCTATTGATGCTCTGTTACCTGAATATCTTAATGAATTGCAGGAAGATATAGTTTTGGACAAGAAGGTGAGAACTACATGCAGAGGTGATGTTGAGTACCTCAGGATTGGACTCAAAGGTTCAAAACCGAGCAGTGCAAAATGGATAGAAATTGGGCAGGTGAGGAATCTATACCCTCACTTGGCTGATGCTTAAAACCCAACTTTTGGTAGTCCAAAAGCTTTTTTAGTGGGAAGGTCGTGATCCAAATTGGATCTTAGAACACTCTCTAAGTTTTCATGAACTTTGTAAAATTCATGCCAAAGTTTCAAAGTCTTATAAAGATCAAGCTTATTAGAGATAACCTCGTAACAGTTGCAATTTGTGATCAGTGCGGAGCAATGAGGACCCTCGGTCAAGTGCGCAGACCGTCGACCCATGGTAATGTGCGCTGCCACAAATTAGCAAAACCAGGAGTCAATTCAAGAAACGGGGGTAGTTTCCGATATGCGATTAGAGACAAGTTGCTAATAGCATATTGCAGGGCAAAGCCCTCAAAGAAGGAAAAGCCCGGAGCACCTAGACCCGAAATAATTGTAAATTGCGGAAAATTACTGTTCCAATTCCGTCAGAAGTGGGGTCCCACAAAAACCAGTAGAATATTGGAAGGGCTTCGAGTGGTAAGCTGTTTCAACTAAGTCTCACCTAATGCCACACAATGGGTGCCACGCATCAGACATAAGAGAGAGAAAACCGTTCACATCGGATGGGTAAACATCATGTTACTTACCCACCAGATATGGACGATGACCGTAGGATTTGGGTCCCCCAGATCAACGACAGAGATTCATTTCGATGGGTAACTGACCTGACGAGGTAAATAGATAGAGTTGTATGAGATTTGAAGTCCGACGTGGACAATGCATTGGAAGAAGGTCGTGCTTGCGGGTATTCTTGGAGTTAATAGAATAAATGGTCATTTTGAAAACGTCCAAGAGAACTGACACTTAGTTCGTTATGAAACAGGTGGCCACCTTCCTGTGAGGCGTTATATAGTGATGATTACGCAGAATAGAGGGATTCAAATGGATATAGGCATGGGAACCAGAAAGCTGGGAAGCGGAAATGAAAAGTCAGAAAGAAGATTGGCTTTAAATCCATGAACAAGCAGTTAAATAAGTAAGCAAGTTAAGGAAGCTAAGAGCAGAGAACAAAGAGAACAAGTTGAGTTGACCTGCAGAAGCAAAGGCAACATCGAGACAAAGTTAGAGAGAGTCAGAGAGTCGGTGTACTCCAGAAAGGGCTTGAGAGGTTCAAGCGAACTCCTCTATATATGCTTATCGTGTATTGAGTCTCAGATTGGACTCATACCATTGTGACCAGCAGAGGTGAAGAGTCAGTAAGGAGAGTCTGTGTACTCCAGAGAGTTGGGGAATCCAAGTACAATCTTGCTGATTTATATCTATTGAGTGAGACTCAAATTGAGCTCACTATTGTAAAAAATCTGCTTTGAAAACATAATAGAGAGGCCACCATTAAAGGCGGGACCGGGATATGTAGCCCAAGAGTATTGGGTCAAATCCTTATTAAAATTGTTGTGTTTATATGCTTTCTTGTTGTGTTTTCTTTAACTGCTTTAGTGTCTGTGTATTTCGCAATCTTATCAATCTGTTGCATAAAATAACATAGACCCATCCATGCACATGAGTCTGTAATACCTTATTAATTGTCTTAGGTCAATTTCAGATCAACAATCTAGTCAATACATCAGTTTGCTATAATAAGGAGGTAACCCTTTCTTCAAATAATTCGGGTCTCTCTAGATTCTCAGCAGAAATGGATATCTGTTCTAGTTTCTGTATCACGGAATGAACTTCAGGAGATTCGTGAATATAAACTGGAGATGGTGGTTGCCTTACTACTTCAGGAGACGAGGGAGATGTTTCTACAACTTCAGATTCTTGGTCAGGGGATTCTAAATGAGATCTAGAAGGTATAGAAGTGGTGGAGGGGTTTTGACTCTTGTGAGAGCTTTCTAAATGATATTTAGGTTTATATGCCATTCACAGCTGAAGGCCATCCTTCTAGCACCAAAATGTTGCGGCTTCAGAATTCTATTGCTGAAACATGGGGGATAACCACCTGGTCTGGACCTTAAGACAACTCCTTTTCCGTTTGAAGTGGTGGGTCCGACTGGGGATAATGGGACTAGTTGAATTGAGGCTTCTGTGATCCATAATAGTTGAAAGAATAACTTCGGCGTAAATCACATGTGGACAGACATTTGTCGACGCATTTCGAACCAATTAGTGTGGTTCATCGTCAGGACAAGTTGAAGAAACAGATCCAGCTACACCTGTTAAATAAACTGAGCAGAGACTCCAACGGCTATATTCGACTCTAGGACCCAAGTCAAAATTTATTTATTTATTCATTTATTTA
>APFE031175552.1:0-16810 GCA_000404065.3 Pinus taeda
AATGAACATAGCCCAAATCAGTGATTTCAAAACCTTTCCTCAATTCCTTCTTTATGGATGCAATGTAGCTTTCATTGTTCCCTATCATCAAAAGATCATCTACATACACCACAAGATATACAACTGTTTTACAAACTTTCTTGACAAATAAAGTTGCATCATCAAGATCAAAATGATTGAAGTTGAGTTTCAGAAGATGCTCAGTTAGCTTTTCATACCAGGCTCGTGGTGCTAGTTTGAGGCCATAAAAGGACTTCACAAGTTTGCATACTTTATGTTCATGTCCTTTCACAGAAAATCCTTCAGGCTGGGACATAAAAACATTTTCTTTAAGATCTCCATTCAAGAAGGCAGTTTTTACATATTTTCTTTCCAACCGTTCTAAGCTGCTAGGGCAAAGAGTGTCTGGATGGTAGCCCATTTTGCTGTGGGGGCAAAAGTCTCCTCATAATCGACCCCTTCCTTCTGTGCAAAACCTTTTGCCACAAGCCTAGCTTTGTGCTTGTCAAGTGAGCCATCAGCTTTGTACTTGTTCTTGTAGACCCACTTGCGGCCAATTGGTTTGGTTCCAAATGGAAGATCAACTAGCTTCCAAGTGCCATTCTTTATGAGGGCATCATACTCCTTTTGCATCGCTTCTTTCCATTCATCATGAGAAGCAGCTTCTTTAAAGGAAGTTGGTTCAAAATCTGTAGACAAATTCAATTCACAATCATAAGAAACATCCATATCAACAAGTGAATCAGAGTCATCTACATCACCTCCATTTTGCCTGTTTGAATTTCTAGTTCTTGTCTTTCCAACCTCATCAGGATGAACACTTTCAAGTGTCTTTGTCAGCCACTTTGGGGGACATTTCTCAGATGGTCCGGGCTGCTCCGTTGATTGAGTTGGGACTGAATCAAGATTGAGTCTCCCAATTCTATCAATTACATCACTTAAAGCATCATCCGTTGTTGGAGTTTCAGACGGGGGAGAGAGTGCTTCAGAAGAAGATTCCACAAGTTGATCTAGTATAGGAATCCCCCCTTCAAGATGTGGAATCTGATTTTCAAATTCTTGAAATGATTTCATTTTTGCGAATCTATCCAAGCGATCAAGTTGCCGCTCAACAACATTGTCAGATTTGGATGATTCAAGAAAAATTACATCTCTAGATATAACAAACTTTTTATTTACTTCATCATAGAGACGGTATGCTTTGGAGGTGTTTGAATACCCCAGGAAGATACTTACGACTTCTTTCACCAAGTTTGTTTCTATGTACCTTTGGTATCAAGGCATAACAGGTGGAACCAAAGACCCTGAGTTGCTTTACCAAAGGAATGTGCCCATACCACATTTCATAGGGAGTCTTGTTTCTAATAGCATTAGATGGACATCTATTCTTTATATATACAACACATAGAATTGCATCAGGCCAAAACATCAATTTTACATTTTTTTAAAACATCATGGAGCGCACTATATTTAAGATTGTCCTATTCATTCTTTTAGTGACACCGTTCTGTTGGGGATTATAAGGCACAATTGCTTGATGTTTGATCCCATGTTGGCGAAGATAGTTTTCAAATTCATTTGAAGTATATTCTTTTCCATTATCAGTGCGAATAGAGCCAATATGAGATTGTGCATCATTTTCAATCCATGTCTGAAAGTTCTTGAATGTTTGAAAAGCATCGGATTTGTTCTTCAATAAATAAACCCAACACATTCTAGTGTAATCATCAATAAATGTCATCATATATTTATTTCCATTTGTAGAAGGAACAGGAATTGGACCACATAAATCTGAATGAATGGGTTCAAGTTTTTTATGTGCTCTTGAATCTGGATCATGAAAACATTGTTTGCTATGCTTTCCTAGAATGCAAACATCACATTGCTTAAGTTTCCTAGGAATTGTAGGCAAATCAGTAACACCATTTTTCTTCAACAAGCAGAGGCTATCATAATTCAAATGTCCAAATCTAGCATGCCATAATAAACTTGACGGAAGTGTACCTTCTTCATAATGAGAATTGTATGAGAAATGTTGTGCACAAGCAAAGGTACCCTGCAGCTTGAGAAGCCTTTCTTCTTCTATCCCCCTCATGACAAGTGAGTGGTCAGATGCTTTTCTCACCTCAAGCTTGCCATCAAACATATGAATGGAGTGACCTTGGTCATGGATGTGGACCAAGGACAAGAAGTTTCTCTTCAGCTGTGGGAGATCTAGAACATGATGTAGAAGGAAGTCTGGAAGACCAGGAAATTTAAGCCTAATTGTGCCAAGCCCTAATGGATTGATTTTTGATTGGTCTGCAAAGTATACTGCTCCATCAACATTATCAGAAAATTCTTCAAAAAAATGTTTTCTATGAGTCATGTGGGAAGTTGCTCTTGAATCAAGAAGCCAATCATTTTTCCAAGAAGCAAGTGAAGCATTAAATAAATCTTCATTTACTCTGATATTACATTGTGCCACAACATAATGAATAGATTCAGGTGCTTTACCTTTGTTTGTGTCATTAGTTTTACCTTTCTGTTGGTTTCTTTTCTGCTCAATTTTGTCCCAAGGTAACCTACATGTAGAGGCATCATGTGATCCATTTCTTTTGCAGTGTATGCAGTGCACATCTAACTTTTCTCCTTGAGAGCGTCTGCCCCCTTGCCTTTGAAATATCTTCCTCTTCCTCTTCGACCACCTCTTCCTCTGGAAGAATCTTGGGCAAGATTCTTTTCTTTATGAACAAGGCACACAGCCTCTTCAGAAGATTCAGGGGCTATCTTCTTTCCAAAAGCTTTCTCTCTTTCACAAATTTTTTCACAAGAGAGTCAAAGGTAATATCTTTGAGATTTCCATTTGCTTGCAATGACTCAAGATAAGTGGAGTAAGTAGGATAAAGTGCCTTGAGAAAAGCGATAAGAGGAATATCCAATTCAACCTTAGTGGCTTTGATATCATGCATTATAGATTTTACTTCGGATGCAAGAGCAAGAGGATCATTGTTTTGTAATTCAAGAGTGAAGATTTTAATCATGAGTTGAACAACTTCAAGTGCAGAATGTGAGTCATAGAATTCTTTCAGCTTTTGTAAGGCTTTTAAAGCATTTGAAAATGGAAAAATATGGTGACTCACCTCTTCACTTATATATGCTGTAATTAATGCATAGGCTTTTCTGTTCTTATTTTGCCAAATGGTGAACTCTTTGTTTGAGTTAGGCTGTTCTGGCTCTTTGTCTCCATCTCCAACACACACTCCTTTCCACAACTCATTGAAAATGAGGGTGTGTTTTATCATCCAGAACCACTCAGAATAGTTCTCCTTGCCAATGAGAACTATTCCCACAATGGATATGATTGAATGCATTGTAAAATCTGTGTACCGTAAAAAATACTTCTGGTGGAAAACTCTATTCAACTTTGAAAAAAAATAATGAGGTATAATTAAAACAACAGTGTATTAAAACTAGCAGTCTTAAATCCACCATATGAAGTTTCATCACCAAGGAAATACACAATATGCTGGTTCATTTAGAATGTACTGTGACTAGAAATCAGAGTTGTGTAACTCACATAACAAATCAGTACATTTTCAAAGTAGTAGTCTAATAAGTACATAGGAGACAATTATATATCAAAAAATGGTGATCTTAAATGGCGCACATATTTCAGAGAACGGAAGCTTAGGCCCTTTCACCACAAATCCATACACATTACGACCTTCCAACATAGACCTGGCAACGTTTGGCCGTGCTCACTAAAAACAAAAGATTCATCAGAATCTCTCTGTAAGAACCTTTAACTCTCCAAGAAGCGGAGCTCACGAGAGCGGAAACAAGAGAATGGGAATCTCTTCCTAGAGAGACAGCGTAAACCGAAGCAGGCTTACAACAACAAAGGCCACAAACCACAAAATCTTGGGGAAGGCATGAGTAGCATGTACATTGGCAATGGTTACAACACCCAGCAACTTGCTCAGCTCCTCATCATTGTGAACGGTAAACTGAATATGTCTTGGAAATAGACGATTCGTCTTGTTATCCCGGGCAGCATTGGCAACAAGTTCCAAAACCTCAGTAGCCAGATATTCAAGAATAGAGGCAAGGTACACCGGAGCACCAGCTCTGATATTCAAACTAGGGCATAGTGTGCACAACAATGACTATCGAGCGGTATGGAATTGATTCAGAAATGGTCTGCATGTTGGCTACAACGTGCAGGATGGAATTGGCGAAGTGGAGCTATGCGGATTCAAAAAAATGTAAAATCACAATGTATACCAGGTTCTTTACACAAGCAATGGCAGGCTGCAAAGAATGTTACAACCTGACTAGTATGACAAGAATATCCAATGATGCACAATTCAAAAATGTGGAACTGTTGAGCACCAAGAATACCACTACATTTCCAACCAGGAGGTCGAGGTCAATACAACTACAATGAAACAGAACTACCACCCTTCCGCTGCACTAGATTAAAACGCATATGATAGTGGTTCGGGAATGTGGGTGTAGTCCTTAAGAGCATGGCAGAGGTGTGAGTTCTACAAAATAGGCAGGAAACTGACACCAGGAGTTACACAAAAGCTAATTTTGGGAGCTGGCTCTAATACCATGTCAGACCAGGGAGTAACTCCTCAAAATCAATTCGTTATATTCATTTAGGTTGGTCTTTATTATATACATCAGGGAGAGACTGTTCATTTCATCTCCCGGTGACTCTTCATATTTCCATTATTTATTTACATCAGTTACGCTTATTCACCCAATCATGATGATTAGGTGTCAACAAGTCCTCATTAAAGATTGTTTCTCCTTCATCTTTAGACAAAATAGAATAATGATTTTCTTGCATTTTAAGAGTCTCCTCCACTGCTTCTTCTACTTCATCTCCAATATATAAAGGTGGTTGCACCTAATCCTAATCTCTTTTGTCTCTCTACATAATTTGCAGTGGTTGTCTCTTGAACTAAGGATTAAAATTTCTATTTTGTGTTTGTTCAATCCACCTTAGAGGATTTTTATTTTCCAACTCTAATTTTACTAACTTCTTTGATATATTTCTGATAACTTTAGTCATTTCATCTAGCTTCTTCTCATGAGAATCTTTAGGCTGACTGGCATGATTAGCTTTTTCCTTTCCATTTTTTTTATCTTCAACTTTATATTTGATTTAATCTTCCCTGCAGCAAATAAATTAGTTTCAATTTCCAACACATCAGTCTAAATTTGGTCCAAAGTATGGGATCTCCTTTCTCTCAAAGTAAAACCAAAATCATATTCAAATGCCCCTGCAAACACCACTTTTGCACCTACAGGTGGTGGTTTTATTTCTATAGGAAAATTGTTATATAACTTATTAAACTTCTTAATAAATTTAACTACATCTTCACCTATTTTTATCTTTATTGCATTAAAGTCAGCAAGGAAATAACCATGATATTTCTTTTCACCCCATCTTTGTGTAAATAAATTTTCTAACTCTTCCCAACTATTTATTGAATTAGTAGGAAGTGTTTTAAACCACTTTCTTGCTTCTCCATCTAATGAGTGCACAAAAAGCCTCATTACCACATCCAGGTATTCAACATTCAAATTTTCAAGAAAGGCACAAAATTTGCCACATGCTTCTCTATTGTTACTTCATCCTCCCCTGTAAATCTATGTAACAACTTTAAATAATATTGAGGCATGGAATTCATGGGTTGAGGAAGATTCAATGGTGCATATTTGTTTAGAAGAAAATATGGAATCACCATGTTTTGATTTTGAGATAAAACAGAAGAACCTCTTGCCTGAAATACAAAAGACTGAGGTGGGATGACAGAAATAGGGATTGGCTGAGAAACAATAAGGACAATTTGATGTAAAACTGACAAATCAATGGTTTTGATTTCTTCAATTTCTAGGAAGGAAAAGGAAATAGATTCAAAAGATTCTTATTCAAGTGTAGGTTCTAGAAAAATACTCTGAGGAGAAGACAATATTCTTTGAGAAAAGTCAAGGTTCGTAACAAATTCTTCTAAATGACAATTTTTGGGATATCAAGAGATAGAAATTCTACCAGGAGCTAATAAGGTAGGTTTGGAGTTACTGGAGATTTTGGTTGCCAAACTATTCGAGAAACTAACTTCTTTGGATTGGAAAGGACATGATCCTTTTGTTGTGAGGTGTCAGACCTCGTGTGAGGCCTTTTAGGAGCCAAGACTGCTTTTCTTGGTGAGATAACTCATCCTAGACACTTTCTTTTCTCACCAAACAAAGAAATCACTAATAAGAAAACCAAGGGAAAAATTACCTCGTTCTTCATTCCCTGACAACGACGCAAAAAAATGTTGTACCTTGGAATGCAACCTCTTGATGAGAAGAGGTAAATGCCTAAGACATTTATTCAAGACTAGGAAATTATCAATTTGCTATCCCATTTTTCAAAACCTTAGAAATTTTTATTTTACAGAAAATGTTTTTAGATATTCCTTGGGAAAACTTTAAAGTGTCCTTCTGATGGTGAATGTGATTTTAAGTTGTAGTACAGAAGATGAAATATTTTGAAGAAATATTTAAACAACAGGCTATGTAAAGCATAATCTCTTGTCTTAAACTTTAGCATAAAATATGGAAGTAAGATGAAATGGAATACATAAAAGAGGAGTGCATATTGAGGCTATTTAACTTTAACTTGCAAATGTCCAAATTGTAGTGAAACAGTAATGCTAAAGGTCAACAACTTCATTACTCCCTTTTATAGAAAAATAGCATTAAATTGAAAGATAATAGGGAACACATATCACATTCAACATATGTCTGGAATCACTTTGAAAGCTTTATTAAAATCACCAAGAAGATCAAAATTAGAAAGGAAATTTTGCTTCTGAGGTCTAAAACTCAGAACCCCCTCCTTCTTCAAAATTTTATTTTATAACATAATTACAATAAGGACAGTTATGAAATTGTCAAGAGCTAAAACTATTAACTACTTGAACTATCTACAAACTACTTTGTCCTTCGAAACTATATTCATGAAGAGAATAAAACAAAATTACATGGTTTTATAAAAATGTTTCCAAAATTTCTGCTGAAGTAACATCTGTCATTAGCTCATTGAGTCAATTGCGATTCTAATGCAGTTGAAGGCCCTTCTTATGTACTTATTGCTGTAGGTGACATCCATTCTTTACATTTCTTCCATGGCATGCATGTTGTTCACAATAAAATGGTCCAATTGTTCTTGGAAATTTTAACAAATGTCTCTTCTTTGCTGGGACAAAATGCACCTGACCAACATTTAAAATTTTCCTCATGAATTCCAAAGAAAATAACCTCATAGGCAGAAATGTAGGAAGTCTGTAAGGGGAAATATCAACTCCATATAGTCTAATCTCAGCATGATCTTCACACTAGAACCAATCACCCACTTTAACATCTTTGCTAAGTTGAAGGAGAGATTGAGCCTTTGGAAAAATACGAGGTGGGGGAGAGAAATTTATAACGGATTAAGCAATTGATAAGAAACAAGTAGTGAAACATATAAGCCCCTCATAATTAGCATGAATTCTTATGATATATGTCTAAATCACCATTGATTTCTTTTTTTTATGTAAGTCCATTATATTCAGTCCCAAGTGCATGAATCTCTCCACATGAGTATACAAAAAGAGGTAGGTTATCAATGAGGGAAATCTAAAACATCTAGTGAGAGCAAGGTCTTTTAATTGTGAATTAACCATTATTTCCCAATAAGCGGGTATATCAAATATTGTCTCAAGCTGCAAAATCAAATTGAACATCCCCATTATGGCCCGATCAATGACACGTGTATCCCGAGGGCATTAAAAAGAAACTCATATGGGCATATTCTTTTCAAGATAGATTTTGAAAAGTTGTTTGTTGAAATAGGAGAGAAGACACATGGAAAATATTTTCACCTAATTTGTTCATCACAAAGCATTTTTGTGGATAGAGAATAGAGACCAACCAATAGATGAATTCAAGGAAAACATAGGTTTGGGGAATTATGGAAGCAAGAAGACCAGACTTGATGACTACATTATAAACCAGGGATTCCTTCTGGTTGACTAGGATGTATTGGCGAAATTCCATGAAATCAAGGGAGAAAATTCAATCGAAAACATCCCTCTCGGTGTCCATGAGAGGAATGTAACAGGAAGACCTTGTTAACACTACTTTCTTTGACATTTTGAAAACTTGAATAAATAGGATTGACATATAATTAACTGGTTACCGGATGATTGATGTTGACTTTAGCTTTGAGTTGGACAACTTCATCGTATTACGGATATAGTAAACTAAAAATGATAAAATTAGGGGAATGAGGATAATGGGAATTATGGGAAAAATAAAAAAATAGGGGGGAAATGATAATAAATGCGATGTGGCATGTGACGTGGTGAAATGACAAGATGACATGACAGGATGAGTTCGTAATGACATGGCAGTGATAGGGTAATGAGGTGGAAATGATGGAGCAGTGATGGGGCGATGACAAAATGACACACGCTCAGTTATTGTAGCTCTTTGGGGGCATACATTAGCATGGAGAAATTCTGTTGGGGTGCACCCATAATCGATATCCACCATTGATCTGTAGTTAACCCTTATCGTTGATGTAGGCTTACAAGGGCACCTAATGGCATAAAAAGAGTGCATGTTGTATCATTAGGTTTGCACCATCGAATGGGCCCAACAACCTTGGCTTACTTTGCCCAACAAGTTTTTCGACTTTTATCTGCATCTAGCTTTAATATACTTAGGCCCACCATGTTACACATTAACATTCTACTTTGGTGTTAATCAACAACTAATCCATCATTAGCGCTTAATCAAAATATTAAAGCTAAAAAAATGATTTTGATTTTGCTATTTTCGCCCTCTTAGTACCAGAGGGGAAACTCACCCGATTCTGCTTCCCATATACACAATGTTCACAGAAATCAAAATCCAAAGATCAATTGGAAATACCTTCTACCATACCATTACCATGAATTATTTGGATGCCCTTCTCTCCAATATTTCCAAGACGTTAATGCCATAGCATGGTCTTTTCTATAAAGACCACCATATTTTTTTCTCCACTTTATGGAACCACAGAACTGTTGCACCCATCAATAATAATAATACCTAGAATCTTGTACATATTTCCGATCCAAACTCCTTACATCAATACCAGTGCTCCCCAAACCATATTGGAGGTATATTTCTCGAACATTGTTTTTACACTTGCATCATCCATATTGCTTACAAATTTCAAATTTTTGACCAATGCAGGAATATGCAGAACACCTGAAAGTGTTCTAATCCTTCCACCTTGCAACTTTAGCTCAAATTTTTTGCGTCTGACAATTGTAGCCTTCCTGTCATCCCTTAAGAAGACATCACCACCATCATATTTCTCATACTCGCAGAACCACTCCCTATGGGGAGTGAAGTGAAATGATGCACTTGAGTTAATAAACCATGCCTCATGATCTACATGTGTACTTGAAGAAGAAGCCAAGTACACATCCCCACCTTCATCTGAGGTGGTTTTCACCACTGCAGAAGGAGCATCATCAGATCCCTTTCCTTCATTTTCTCATTTCCAGCACACCTTTATAGGTTTTCCTAGATATTTAGATCTCCCACTCGAGGACTTATTTTTGTTTCTATTGTGGGACCATCCTCATACAGACAAGGCATCTCCATTCTTCCCCTCCATATTTTTCTCTCTCGTCTCCTCCAATAACAAGGATGAGACTATTTCATCAAACTTCAAGGTAGTTGTCTTGTGTAGTATACCTAGGGGGGATAGTATGGGGTACAAAGGGAGGTACCCAAGGGAATAATGTAATAATGGGTTGGGCCATAGTTATAAGGTAAGCTCGTGGTATTAGATATATGGTATTGAGAGAACCATGGTAATGACCCATGGTATTATATGTATGAATCATACATAGAGGCTAGAGACTCCCTATTGAGAGATGTCAAGGAATATTGTATGGACAAGCATATGGCTTGTGGAGTGTTCTCCTTCCTTAATGAGTGATTGTATGGTGTTGCCCTACCTTAAGGGTTTTGATCAATAAAGAAGCATTTCTATCTATTTTGTGTTTGTTTACAGTTATTGGATATATTGGCATCATTTCATATATTTATGGGTCAGATCTATTACAAGTGGTATCAAAGCACTTTCTTGGGCAAAGCAAAGATTTTTTTTTAAGGAATTTTTTTGGGGCGGCGCGTTTGCAGATCAGATCTATAAATTCTAGTGCAACTTCTGAAGAAACAAATTGTAGATCTGTATTATTTGTGAAAAAATGCCCAATTTCAAAAAAAAATCGGCTGAATCAGAGTCTGGAGGAGGGAGATATCGCTGATTTAAACATCAGCCGTGTTGTAGAGAATTTTTGACGAAAATTCGTGGGCAGTGGATCTCCAGTTAATTTTTGTCACTTTGTGGGGGAATTGTTAGAAAATAATTGCAGATCTGAGATCTTCTTGAAAATACCCAATTAAAAAAAAAAATTCAGTTGAATTGGAGTCCGGATGAGGGAGATATCACTGATTTAAAATCAACTCTTTTTTAAGAATTTTTTGTGACGGCGGGGCATTCGCAGCACAAATATGAAATTCCAGTGCCTAGATTGGGATTTCTATCACATGGGAAGATGCAGAATGGTTGTTCCATTTCTGAAAACAGGTCATAATAAGGATTCTAAGCAATATCGACCAAACTGTGGGCATTTTAAATTTTCACCAAGTGACGTTTTTCAAAACCATCTTCATGGCTTCTAGCAAGAAATATTTTACAGGGAAAGATACTAGTCCTACTATTGAAGAATTCATAGAAAGAGAAAAGTCATTATGGCCAAAAACATTGGAAAATTTTAGTGTGGCTTAGTATGAAATATGAGGCTACCATATGGTGGAACTCACTTGACAGCAAGCAGTTGTCCAAACTTTCGAATGAAGAATTTGAAAAACTCCTTTTGGACAAATGATCTCATGCTAGAAAACAGGGGAATTATACATGTAAGGAGTTATTTTCTACTAGTATCTCCTTATTACAGGTTCATGGATGTATTCAGAAGGAGAAGATTATTGTGTCTATAAATCCTAGTTGCAAGAAAAGTTTTATAAATGTTAATTTGGCAAAAAAATTGTTGCCAAACCTCAACTAAACAAATGGAGCACACACAGGTTAATAATGAATAAGTTCAAGTTTATAAATATTTGAATATTTCTATGGATAAGTATGTATTGCATTCTAATTTTTATGCTTCATATGTGGCTAATGTGGATGTTGTTTTGGGATACCCTTGGATGGAATCTGTTGGTACTATCAATATTAATGTGCAGAAGAAATTCCTAAAGCTTTGGCATAAAAAGAAGAAAATTACAATATAGGATATCTCCATCAATAAACAGGTAGAGTCCAAGGAGGCTGAAGCAGAAGATGTTGTAGGTACTGACACATCAGATGAGGAATTTGTGGTTGAAGTAATACTGGAAGATAAGCAACAACTGCAGGTGCCACAATATGTACCAAATACCAATCAAGCTCCATTAGGTGGTGAATTAAAGAAAGATACACCGTTGGTTAAAACTTCAGCATATCACCACCCACATCACCTCACAAGAAAAAAACCAACATGATGGCAAAAAATTAGCCACAAGGACAACAACCCCCACATGACAGATAGAAAGGGGCGACGATCCACCCACAACACATCAACACAAAAGAGATGCTAGGGTCAACTTCCATCTCTAGCGAGCGAGGCACCAGCTAGGTCGAGGGTTCACCTTTCTCTTGGATGGATAGATGCACATGCATGGTACCAATGGACTACTCTTTTGAGTAGATATTATTATTTGTGTTCTTCTTATGCTTCAGGGATGAAACATGTTTAAGGGGGTGGAATGTAGTATACCTAGGGGGGATAGTATGGGGTACAGAGGGAGGTAACCAAGGGAGTAATGTAATAATGGGATGAGCCATAGTTATAAGGTAAGTCCATGGTATTAGATATATGGTATTGAGAGAACCATGGTAATGACCCATGGTATTGTATGTATGAACTATATATAGAGGCTAGAGACTCCCCATTGAGAGATGTAAAGGAATATTGTATGGGCAAGCATATGGCTTGTGGAGTGTTCTATTTCCTTAAGGAGTGATTGTATGGTGTTGCCCTACCTTAAGGGTTTTGATCAATAAAGAAGAATTCCTATCTATTTTGTGTTTGTTTACAATTATTGGGTATATTGGCATCATTTCATATATTTCTAGGTCAGATCTATTACAAAATGTAGTATACCTAGGGGTATAGTATGGGGTATAGAGGGAGGTACAAAAGGGAATAATGTAATAATGGGATGGGCCATAGTTATAAGGTAAGTTGTGGTATTAAATATACGGTATTGAGAGAACCATGTTAATGACCCATGGTATTGTATGTGAATCATATATAGAGGCTAGAGTCTCCCCATTGAGAGATGTCAAGGAATATTTTATGGACAAGCATATGGCTCGTGGAGTGTTCTCCTTTCTTAAGGAGTGATTATATGGTGTTACCCTACTTCAAGCGTTTTGACTAATAAAGAGAATCATTTCTATATTTCGTGTTTGTAATTCTCTTGAGATTATTTACAGTTATTGGGTATATTTGCTATTTTCATTTCTGAGTTAGATCTATTACAAGTTTCTATTCTGGGACCATCCTCATACAGATAAGGCATCTCCATTCTGGCCCACCATATTTTTCTGTCTCATCTCCTCCGATAACAAGGATGAGACTATTTCATCAAACTTCAAGGTAGTTGTATTGCAACAACCAGACTATCCCACGAATCTGTTAGAGAGCACAACAAAATGATGCACTTATCTTCATCTGAAATTTTAATATCAACATATAAAAACTAGCTTACCACAGTATTAAAGGAATTCATATGCTTCATCACCGAGCCTCCATCCTTCATCCTCATGTTATATAGATTTTTCTATAGGAACAGTTTGTTCACCAAATACTTAGATTGGTACAAAGTACTTAACTTGTCCCATAAAGCCTTCGTCATAGCTTCCCCTGATACATTCGACAATACAAAATCTGATATACACAACCATATTCTACTCTTTTCTTTCCAGTCCAACTTCTTCTAGTCTTCATCTGACATTGTCGTTAGTTTAGTACCTGGATCTACCGTGATCCACTGATCTTTATCAACCAGCAGATCCTCCATCTTGAGTTTCCACAACTCAAAACTCTAACCATTAAATTTATCGATATTTATCTTTCCACTTCTCACCATCTTCTCTCACCACAAGAATCGATCTCGCATATGTCCCACTGAACAGGGTCTACCACAAGCCCGAGCAAAAACCCTCAACAACAAAGGCATCCCCTTGAAGCCGAAACAACTCTGATACCAAATGTAGTTTTTGACCCTGTACAGAAATTACATAGATACAAATTCTAAAAACAAAAAATAAATAATGGCGAGAACATAAAACATAAAACAAACATACACAGATATTTTCCCTTGGATACCAAAACCAGGACTACTAGATTGATTTTTCATTATGTTCTTTTCAACGTTACAATACATATATATACATGTCGAAGAAGTCATCAACCCCAATCCATTAACCCTGGATTTGAACATAACCATAGTTCCCTTGACCAAATATATAGAATACCATGGGTAGAAAACCATCATGCCCAAAACCATGTGGAAAACCATAGGTAGGTCTGCCCACCTAATATAGGGTCCAAAATAAAATTCTTGGGGAACTACCCCAAACCCGTGTGGGGAGGCTACCACCCCCCTGAAACCCCTCGACAGGGGAGGCACAAGGGGGATTGTGCCCCCTGTGACCCCTCTATTTTTCCCAGCGCAACAAATAGGAGTGGCTACCACCCCCCCGTGCGTGTGACTAGTCGTGGAAAGAATATAACACACAACCAACAATAGGTTTCCAATAACACCCATCGATCTCTTATATTGATACATAGAATTTGACATAATAGGGAGCTTAAAATCCTTCACCATCCCACGGTCCAAAGCTAGAGTGTGTCAAAAACCCCTTTCAAAGGGGGTTAGGCTAGGTCATTGTGTGAGTGGTTCTCCTCAGGGCTATGCAACCCATGGAAGGGAATCATTTTTGGTGGCTGATCACCAAGAATCAAGACTCAACCACCCCCATGGGACGAAGGTAACTGTAGTGACCAATCTGAGGAAAACACCCTATAGGACTGGTTATGCGTAGAAATTGGTTCTCTACCCACCTTTATCTAGACAACTCTACTTGCGGGGATGATATTCCATCAAGTAATAAGTTCTTTGTAAGATCATCTGAAACAATAGATTTATGACTTACTTGAGGATATAGATCAGCTATAGGCTAGAGGTAATTTTTCTTTGATAGGACATGTTTTCTTAAATTAGAGTAACATCGTAATGTAGTTAGTTTACACTTGGAACCACTGCACTAGGTGTTTTCTTGTTGTTTTTTGCTCTTTTTCTCCTATCGTCACCCTTTATTTTATTAATTCATATTTGTCTTAACATCATTGTTCCCCCTAGGCATTTTTCATGGAGACTTCATGGCCTTCACCCCTAGCTTCATTTAGTACATCTTACTCCTCCATTGAGTTCGATTTCATTGTCCTAGTCCTCCATTGAGTCCTCATTCTTACTCTGGTTCTGTTGATTTTTGTAGTTCTTCCTTTGATTCCACATATTCCCAACCCTGTACTGCCACCATGTCAGGCACTAACGTGGGTACGGGAAAGTGATATGGTAACCAGGGTGGTAACCCAGGTAACCCCACTAGAAGAACCTCTACCCGTATGGTCACTCCCACTCCATTGCTTTCTTTTATGGTTGGTTTGAGCCTTCCTAATTTCTACCAACTCGTCAATGATCCTCTTCTCCATGACCCCACCTGGTCTGCTATGCCTACCAAGCTTCCTTCTGACATCTCCAAATATGAAGGTAATCCTAGAGAAGATCCCACAAATCATGTTCACCCATTTCATATGTGGTGTTCATCCAATTCTATCACTAAAGACTCCATCTATATTCACCTTTTCTAGCGCACTCTTATTGGAGTTGTTGCTAAGTGGTATGTTGATCAACCCAAGGCCACTCATTCCACTTTTACGACTCTTTCCAAATCATTTCTATCCCATTTCTAGTTACGTCTCGGTTATGACACTAGTACCGAACTCTTGACTTCTTTTTGTCAAATCTCTATCACCTACCAATCTGACCATGTTCAAGAATGGCGTAGAAGGAGGAGCATATGTAAAGCTCCTAAATTCGAAGACCGTGTCTATAAGGATTGGTTCCTTAGATCACTTTTTCCCCCATTGCTAAATAGGTCTCTTCTCACTTCCCCCAGTCTGAGGAAGATGCGCACCAAGTATCTTTGAAATATGACCTGATCTACACCCATTCATGATATTTTTATATTGTCATTCCTGATATGCCTCAACCTAAACCACATTATCCACCTCTGATGATTTTTGGCCAACCTTAGGATGAGACCAGTTCCTCTTACGCTTGTCCCCCTCCTAATATTTCAATTGGAAACAATTATCGAGGTCCCAGCACGTCATATGCAGATCCCCATCCACATCAGCAGATGTCAGGGCCAAATGTTGCTCCACCTATCTATCCTAATGTTTCCCCATCTCCTTATTATCCATATGCACTGCCCAATTCTCCATCCCCCCTCGCACCAATGCCCTAACCTGAAATGCCTCCTCCACCTCTTCCACAACAACAACCTCCTCCACAAGGTCAAGTGTATACTTAGTAGAGTGCAACTAATCCCCCCAACCCCAAGAAGAGGAACACGGGAAAAGGTGAGCAGAACCAGCAATCTCAAGGTAATCAGGGTAACCACAGTCCACCACCTAATGCACCTCAGGGAAACCAACATAATCCCACAACCTAGCAATAGGGCGGACAACCCAAGTAAAAAAAGGTTATTCGTAAAATCAAATCTTTTTCATGTTGTGACATATTTGGCCATTCTACTCTTGAGTGTCCACTTTTATCTTAGATGCATCAAGTATGGGAAGCTCAAGAAGCTACCTCTAGTGTTGAGGGATTTTATCCCCTGGGGCTTTTGGGTGGAACCCTAGCAGACTGAAAGTTGTCTAAACAAAGAAACATGCATACGCATAGCCATTATGCTAGAAAAAGCTAATTCTAAAGTAAGAAGGACGTACCTCAGGTCCTACATTTAAGTAGTTCCTCAAGGGTCCAAACCCTTCTTCACGTCCCTTTCGCTCCTTTGACTTGCAAAACCAACAATTCCGAAGAATGCAGCAGTATATGGACAAATATTTATACAAAAATCATCTTTATGTTGTAAAAGAAGGAAGTTAGTTATGAACTTTAAACAACCATTCATACATGAAATTCAAACATGAACATCATAAACATAAAGAAGAAGCATATCAGGAATCAAGATGTGTTTCTTTATTATAGACAAATAGAAAGTACAAAAGGAGTAATATCACCTGAGCAACCTTTCGCAAGCTCCAAGCTCAACTTCCTTCCGGATCCGTCCCGCCTCAAGCCTCTAGCATATCTCCTTCCAAGACTCACTCCATGATGTCATAACTAAAGGATGAACATCAAATCACAAGGAAACAAGGGTTTCCTGTACAAATGGGGGAAGTGCAGAAGACACAAGGGTCTTCAGACCTGGTCAGGGGAAAATCTCAGTATAATAACCTTTCTCTCTCTTCTCTCCTCCTTTAGGCCTTCCCTTTGATGTCTTTTTATACCAATTCCAAAGTAGTTTTTTAGTTAG
>APFE031175554.1:0-12461 GCA_000404065.3 Pinus taeda
CTCAAAACGGCTCCAGAAGTTTAGGACCCAAAAAACTGCTAAAAATAGTAAACTGTGCTACAATTGGAAACTGAAAAACTAAAAGAAGCAATGGTGGGGGTCTAAGTGGAATTGGTAGGTGGCCACCAATATCCACCTCGATCATTCCCACCACTTGTTGGGACTTCATTCAGTTTTCATCCATTTTTTCTTTTCTTTTTTGAGATATAGTTTGATTGGTAATCATGGGAAAATCCTTCCTTTGAAAATGAAAATGGTCCATAATGCTGAGGGTCCCCATGGTGGAAAGATATACAATGAAGCTTCTACCTATTATTCAACAATGAATATGTTTGTAATGATCCTAATTATAATGTGATAATTTTTTATCTTTATATGTGCAATATATATCCTCTCTTGAAATAGGAACTCTCAATATATAACCTCTCTTGAAATAGGAACTATCAATATATAACCTCTCTTGAAATAGGAATTACATATCTCTTCCATTGTATAGAGATTACAGATATATATTAAGTGAATATGTTTGTAATGATCCTAATTACAATGTGATAATTTTTTATCTTTCTATGTGAAATATATATCCTCTCTTGAAATAGGAACAAATATCTTCCATTGTATAGATATTATAGATATATATTAAGTGAATATGTTTGTAATGATCCTAATTACAGTGTGATCATTTTCTATCTTTCTATGTGCAATATATGTCCTCTCTTGAAATAGGAACTATCAATATATAACTTCTCTTGAAATAGGAACAAATCTCTTCCAATGTATAGATATTTCAAATAGATATTAAGCTTTTCACTAGAGCTGGCATTTCCAATTCACCCCATTTTCTTTCTCGAGCTTCGAATATAGCTTCTTGATGTATTTCATATCAACAAGTACTTCTTGATGTGCTTCGAAACATGTAAGGAAGTCATACCACACCTTTCTGAAAAAGGAATATCTTACCCAAACTGGGTTCTTGGAGAATCTAAGATTTCTATTTTTAAGTTCATGTAATTTAGTCTTCTGACTTCATTACCTGATAAGTTCTTATACATTTATCAGCTTTATATTTAAATAGATGAGTCCATTTATAAAGATTGCATCTACCTAGTCCAAACTTCATTTAGTTCTATTTCCTTTGCAATGTTGTTTCAAACTGGATTCGATTGATCATTGCTTTCTATTATTTTCTCTTGAATTTCCCTTAGTGAGAACAAAGGGATTCTTTTGTTTACTCCCTCTATGAGCAGATAGAGGGTTGGTTTCCATTGCACTTCTCAACCACCTGCTCCTGGGCAGATCCTTCCTTTGAAAATTAAAATGGTCCATAATGCTGAGGGTTCCCTATGGTGGAAAGAGATATAGTGAAGCTTCTACCCATTATTCAACAATGAATATGTTTGTAATGATCCTGACAATTTTTTATCTTTATATGTGCAATATATAACCTCTCTTGAAATAGGAACAAATCTCTTCCAGTGGATAGATATTACAAATCTCTTCCAGTGGATAGATATTACAAATCTCTTCCAGTGGACAGATATTATAAATCTCTTTGTCTCTTGTTGAATCCCCTTGTTGTAGCTTATATTGGGTTTAAGCTTATTATTCATTTTTATCACAATGTGTGGCCTAAAATTGTTAAGGGGGTTCAACCTCAATGAAGCCCTTTATATTCTCTTCCCTGCAAAATCTAAAAGGAAAAGTATTTTGCTTGTGGTAATTACATATGGAAAATATATGAAAACACATTTGAATATATATATATATCACAAAGCATAAATATATCGGATTTACAAAGGAAACAAGTGTTAAAGTTAAAGGCCTGGACCTGAAATATATATATTATGCTTTATAAATTTCGTCGGGTCCACTGCACCGCAGAACTATGAACGTTGGGTATCGTCGATTGCGATATGCAATGGGCAAACCTGAAATAGATATACATTATGTTTAATAGTCCCGGTGGGTCTTCTTATCACAGAGTTTATGTACATTGGTTTCGCTGATTGTGATGAGCGATGGCGGACCGGAACCAAAATATTATATGTTGCATTTTATAAGCCCGTCGGTCCGTGATCATTGCATAGCGTTTATGACTTATGCCAATTGCGATTTGCAATCACGAGCTAGACCCGAAAGTATATATATTATGTTTTATAGTTGCGGCGGGTCTGTCATATCGCATAACATATTATATATAATATATATATATATAATATATATATATATATATATATATATATAATATCTAATATATCTATATCTATCTATCTAAATATATATATATATATATATATATATATATATAATAATATATTATTATAAATATAGATATAGATATATATATAAATAATATATATATATCTATATATATGGAAAGTGCCAATTGCGATGAGCAATGGGGATTCCAGACTCGATAAGTTTATATGCTATATTTTATAACTCAGCGCGTTTGACTTATCGTGGGTTGTAAAGGTTTTTATTGATATATCAAAGGCCCTTCATATATATATGTTTACGTAGTTTTATATGTATTTGTATTATAAAGGATTATAATAGAAAGGCCAGACTCAATATATATTATAATTAAAAGCCCCCGCGGGTCTGCAAGGCGTATTTAAAGGCAAATTTCAAGTTATAAGGCAGGTTTTCGGGCAGAACAAAAAACAATAAATGGTTTTATTGGAGCTCACTCGATCCCACTCAGCATTCAACACGTAGCAATTGGGTGGAGAGAGGAAACCGCCCATTTCGGGCGGGTATTCTCCGGGCTTATGTCCCACTCAAAACCTTTCTAGATTGTTTGATCTGAAAAGCACAGATCTACGGTGGGGATTTATCGCGAGAAAGGTATGCCTCGATAGTTGTGCAGAGCCTGTTTTAAAGAGGAAAACACATGTTTTATGGCATATTTTCATTATAAAATGTATATTATGGAAAAGCACAAATATGATGGATTTATGCATAAGTCCAACACTACCATAGTCATGCAGCTTAAGGGTGCGTAAAGTTAAATTTGCAGTGATATATTGGGCCGATTTCGATTTGCGATGGAATTCAACGAAGCACTAAATGGATGGATTTGACAGGTTTATAAAGAAAGATTAACTCTTTTTAAGTCTCATATTAATCAAAAGTTTGCGTTAATTTCGCTGTGTAAAGTGGAAAATCAAGGTTAGAGCCGAAGCTAAAGAGGAAGACAATCTGGTATGTTTCTTTGCATTTTGGCTAATCAGAATGCCCATGTAAGCCCAGGATTACACAAACTAAACATATTTCATTACAGCTAAAGTGAATTAAGTGTCATTAGGGTATTTACAGAAGCATATTAACAAAGCAAGCCAGCAGTTATTGAAAAAAAAACATAAAAACACACACAAAATAATACAAAGAATTTTATTTAAATATTAATAAAAATAAAAACAATGAAACACAAATAAAAAAAAAAGAAAGCAAATTTTAATATTGAAAAAAAAAAATTAAAACAATAAAAAAGAAAAAAGAAAGAAAAAATTAAAAATATTGGAAAAACAATAAAAACACAAAAATATGCCGAAAAAAGAAAAAAAAATTATAAAAATTAAAAACGGTAAAAAAAAACACAAAAAATAATACAAAACACCAAAAATTCAAATATAGAAAAAAAATAAAATAAAAAAACATATATTTTGTTGAAAAATAATAACAAGAAATAAACCAACTTAAATGTTTAACAATTTTATTTGATAGGAAAAACTTCCAGAGGAGCGCTCGTGAATCATGGCAGTCTAGGGTTTTTGACAAACCCTACCACGATAGACGCACAGGTGCGGCGGGCCTCCAGTGCAGTGAAGTAGTCTATCGAGCACTGGTTCAAATGCACTGACAAAGTCTACATCATGAATATTCAGATGGGGGAGGCCACGGGGCCTCCCCCCCATAGATAACAATGACAGACAGAATCCCAACTAGAACAATGATGAAACTGAAACGCCATTATTTGGAACAACAACACAGCCACAGTACCAATCCGCCCAACAGTAGGAGATAGAAGATCTAAGCAAATGGACAAAGAGTACATCCACGGAAAATGCAATACCCATGAAGGTGATATCATCCACATGCAATCCCATTGCAGTAGATTGTCCCAAGATCGACTTACCAAGCCATCAGATCAACGCCCAAATACAGTTTATGAAGGATCATGTGCTTATAGGTAAATTCGTTAGTTTCTAGCCAATCGAGAAAGCCCTGCAAGGATGGATTACTTCAAAATGGAAACCAAAAGGACATGTTACCCTACAGCTAGGGCCAAAAAGTTTTTTCACTGCAATATTCAACTACATAGAAGACAGGAATAGAATCTTAGACGACGACCCTTATTTCTTCAATGCAGCAAGTCTATATTTAAGGGATTGGATTGAAAGATTTAATCCAGATAAAGAGGACTTCAGCTGGGTGCCTGTTTGGATTAGAATGTACTCTTTGCCTCTAGAATATTGGGATGAAGAATTGCTAAAATCCATTGGCAATTGACTAGGAGAATTCATAAAGATTGCAGAGGAAACAAAGCTCCAAAGGTACACCTCCTATGCTCGCATCTACATGATGATTTTGAATCGATTCAACCCATCGATTACGAACATGTGCCCTTCATATGTAGAAAATGCCATGCCCATGGCCATCTATTCCGCGACTGTCCATTAAATTCTTCCCCCAAAACCAGTGATAACTCGGAAAAATCTGACTCTGAAGGATTCACCAAGGTCACCAATCGAAAGAGGCATACCAAAAATCCCCCACATGTACCCAAAAACCCCTTGCCCACTTCTTCTGCACCCTCCACCAGTAACAGATTTGATATTTTGTCACAACCTTCCATGCCTGAAGCAAACTTGTCCAAAACAGTTGAACCATCCATCATGCCATCTACCTCATCTCATCTTAATGAGTCTAGTCTGCCGGTGTATAATAAAAAAATCAATCTAAAGAGAGAAACCTCTCCACCCATCTCCGTCCAGGAGACAGATAAAGTCCTAGGACATGAAAAAGGAATGGATATTGACAACTTTTCATTATATACAACCAAGAAAACTAACTCATTGCCTAAGAACAGCCAACAAAGCCACATGGAAGAAGAACGAGAGAGCTTTGACCTCAGAGACCTAGACATCTTCAGTATTGAACAAGCTTGCAAAAAGAAAGAGTTTGACAAAGTTTCAGATAGGCAACTCAAAAATTTGGAAGTAGTCCTTTCAAGAGTGCATCAATAAAGAACCTTAGGCATGCAACCAGGCAGCAACTGGGATGGGAAAAATATCCACAAAGATGGTAAGAAAACGGGAAGAAAGACAGATCTGCAAAGAACCATCATCATTGGGGAAATGCTGGTGGAGTCAGGCAGATGTTCCAAGTTAACTAAGTACTATAGACCACTACCCACTGGTCAACCATGAAGCTCATCTCATGGAATTTAAGAGGGCTCAATAGTCTTGGGAAATACATAATGATAAAAAACATGATACAGCAGGAAAAACCACAAATCTTCTTCATGCAAAAAACAAAATGCAACAGTAAAAAATTGAGTTCTATTCTATCCAAAGCTTGGCTAGGATGTCAAATAGTTACGGTGGATGCTTCTGGTGCCTTAGGAGGACTCGCCATCGCTTGGAATATGCAAGCTATCATACTCACAGACTTTCATGCCTCCCATCATCTCATACAGGCCACTTTCCATATCATAGGAACTAACATACATGGGCATCTGTCAAATGTATAATTTCCTCAGGACTCACTACAAAAGATGGTGCTTCTAAACACATTGGAAGCTCTCAACTCCACCAAAACCCACCCAC
Organism: Pinus taeda; assembly: GCA_000404065.3. NCBI lineage: Eukaryota > Viridiplantae > Streptophyta > Pinopsida > Pinales > Pinaceae > Pinus > Pinus taeda. The sequence continues at coordinate 5,835 of APFE031175554.1, forward strand.
TATGGATCACAGGCGAGGATTTCAACATGATTACTAAAGTGGAAGAAAAAAAAGGGGGCAGAGTCAAATTGGACAATGAAAGCAGCCGCTTCAAAGAATATATACAAAACAATTGGCTAATAGATTTTCCATTCAATAATGGAATCTTTACTTGGAATAACAAAAGGTTGGGATCCTAACAAATTGCATCTTGGCTGGATAGATTTCTCATTTCAGACAATGTCATTCACCTGGGAGGAGACATCACAACCTCAATCATACCTCTGTCAGACTCGGATCATTGGCCCATCTCACTTCAGTGGCAAATACCGGGAGCATCTACTAGAAGGCCTTTCCGATTTGAACCTTTCTAGATTTCTCATCCAGACTTCAAAAATATAGTCAAAATAGCATGGGAAAACTTCACTCCTCCTGAAGGATCAATAATGTAACAATTCCAACAACAACTAAAGAATCCCAAAAGGAAAATTAAACAATGTAATCACTCCACCTTCGGTAATATTTTTCAAGCTCAAAAAACGCTTGAGCAAAGCATGACTGAGCTCCAGTAGAGAATTATTGAGGAAGGGAGAACCGAAACACTAGTAAATCAAGAACAAGAACTTATCACTCAGCTAGATGACAGAAGGAAGCAAGAGGAGATACTCTGGAAACAAAAATCAAGAATCAAATGGTTAAAAGAGGGGGAAAGGAATACCAAATTCTTTCATCGCACAACCATCCAGAGAAGAATGCATAATAACATTACACAACTTCAGAATCAGAAGGGAGAAAGAATGGAGGAACATGATGACATTGAGAGAGAACTCATCACCCATTTTAAATTTGTAGATCAAGAGCCTCAAGTAAACAGGAAATCGGCCATAAACAAAATTATCCAGCATGTGCCAAAGATTATAACAGAAGAGCACAATCAGCTATTACTGTGACCGGTCACTCTTCTAGAAGTTGAATCAGCACTAGATCAACTGAAAAATGGGAAAGCCCCTAGACCTGTCAGATTCACCTCCAACTTCTTCCATCACTTCTGGGATCTCATCAACCTAGAGGTTTGGAAGGTGGTGGAAGAATCTTGAACTATGCACTGGCTTCTTCCGGCCTTAAATGCAACCTTCATAGCTCTCATCCCCAAAGAAGAACAACCAAACACTCTGGAGAAGTTCAGACCCATAGCACTCTGCAATGTTATATACAAAATCATCTTGAAAGTCATCACCAACAGACTCAAGCCACTGCTCCCCATTCTCATCTCATAGGAACAATCAGGATATGTGGAGGGACGTCAAATCCTTGATGGCATAATTCTAATGCATGAGATCATTCACTCCCTAAAGCACAACAAACAGGAAGGTATGCTTCTCAAAATTGACTTACCCAAAGCATTTGAAAAATTAAATTGGACATATATCAAACAAACGCTTACAGTCTTTGGCTTCAGCCCTACATGGGTCAGATGGGTTATGAATCTCATATCAGCCACTTTTTTCTTCATCTTAGTAAATGGCATCCCCTCACACCTTTTCTCCCCCTCTAGAGGCATTCGTCAAGGCGATCCTCTCTCCCCCTTTCTTTTTGTCCTCATGGCAGAAGGCTTAGGTCACCTCATAAAGCATGCTCTTCATTCTCAAAACCTCAAAGGCATCTCTGTCCATGGAACCTTTGCCATCACTCATCAACAATTTTTGGATGATAATATGTTTTTTGGGCATCCTTCAATCCAAGAAGCTCATACACGCAAATACCTGTTAGATACCTTCTTTGAGGCTTCAGGAACCACCATTAACACTGCTAAGTCTCAAATCTTCTTCTTTCACACTCCCCCAGTAACACAAAGAAATATTGCTAGAATACTAGGTTTTTTTGTCGCCAATCTCCCCTCCAAATACTTGGGCGCACCATTGATAGATTCTGCTATAAAGCACACATCCTGGCATTTACTCCTATAGAAACTTGAAGGTTTCCTATCTTCATGGACTTATAGAGCCCTCAATATGGCAAGTAGACTTGTTCTGGTCAAAGCAATACTACAAACTATGCCTCTATACCTTTTCTCTGCTCTCGCAACGCTGAAATTTGTGCTCAAACATATTAAGAATCTACAACGCAACTTCCTATGGGATCCTCAGGGCGTAATGGCAAATGAGCCCTAGTGAAATGGTTGACAGTCTGCACACCAAAAAAGCAAGGAGGCCTTGGATTACGGGATCCTCAACATAGTAATGCAATGATGGGGGCAAGACTATGGTAGCAATGGTTATTAGCCCCACACACACCATGGGCCAAATTATGGGCTGCAAAATATGCAAATATTCAGCCACCGAAAGAGCTTATCAGACTCACAAATAATGATGCAAGCTCGCTAATTTGGAATGCAACAAAACAACACAGGGCAATGATACAACAACATAGTTTTTGGGAGATAAGAGATGGTGGTACTGCCTGATTTTGGGATGACTCTTAGCAACAACAACCCAAACTATTAGAAGCCATCCCTCCCCAAAACCATGAGGAACATTCTATTCATTAGAATGAAAAAGTCTCTCAGCACTGGACTCAACATATCAATCAGGGATATAGACAATGGAAAAAGGCCGAACAGATCATTCATCAAGAAACCAAGGACTTCTACACAACAATGCACACAGAGTTCAACAATAGAAAAATCAGATATTCAGGAAAAAAAGACATTTTAAGATGGGGATACACTTCGAGGCGAATATTCTCAACAAAGGAGGCATATGGATTGATGATTCAAGCCCAAGAACTAGTGGACCCAGTTTGGGAACGTATATGGACCCCAGGAACATGGCCCAACGTATCTACTTTCATATGGCTTCTTTGCCACAAAAAAGTTCTCACATGGGACAATCTCGTTAAAAGAGGATTCCAAGGACCCTCATATTGCCCCAATTGCAAGCAGCAAGGTGAAACCATTCAGCATCTCATGGATTCATGTAACTTAGCCAACAAATTATGGGAAAAACTCAGCTTCAGATGTCAAAGATCCTGCAGAATCTCAGGGGACATTATAAGTACCATCCGTAACTAGGCCTCTGCTCCCTATAAAAACAAGATACTAAATTCTCTATGGAAAATCCTTTCGGGTCTGCTTCTTTGGACAATCTGGAAGTGTTAGGTAAACTTGAATCGAGATAGAGTCAAAGTTGACCAGGTTAAACAGTGATAGTTTTGGGGCACATGGTATTGTGCACCCATAGTATTCTACCCGTGGTATTATATGTAATGGAGCTTATAAAAGGCTGGAAGGACTTCATTGTAATGTAAGGCCTGGAGGTGAGCGATGTAGGCTCACTTGGTCGGATTGGCCAGGGTTTTGGCCAATGCTAATGAGATATCATTAGGTTGGGTTTTTCCCCAGATTTGGGGTTTTCCCGGATAAACATGTCTGTTTATGTGATTATGGTTGTTGCTGGTTATTTTTATATTTATTCCTTTCGGTAATTATTTATGTTATACAGTCAATTTCTTAACAATTGGTATCAAAGCCAAATGTTGGCTTCAACGGGATGCTTTTGTTGCCAAGGGTTTTATTGGCCTAGTGAATGAAAGAAATTTGATTCGGTGCACTCATGGAGGTCTTGATCTGAAGATTTGAGGTAGCATGGTTATGAGATTGCTATATTACTAGTGGTCGAGTTGTGACGCAATGATCACGTATGAGAGATCGATGTTGATCTGGGCATAGTTCAAATATAGGCACAAGTGGTTGGAGAGCAGATCCATCATGTGGCAGGCCAGAGCTGCATAGATTTGAGATCCCAGAAAGGGTTTCAAGGTCATGGCTACACGAAATCGATGATGCATGCGGTAAAATCTAAAGGGCGATTGCAATGGAATGGTGTCAATATGGATGTGAACGTGTAAGGTTGAGGGTTGGACTGACTCACAATTGGAATCAGAACAATTCAGGCGGTTTGAGAGAAGTTTTTGAGAAAATCAGATTGAGAGAGGATGGGTCAAAATAATAGTAGCAATAAAAAAAAGAAGTAATGAAGTCAAAATTATTGCATGTAAATGGGCATATTACTGTAAGACCTGGTAAGGCATGTGTACCCCTGGGTAATCACCGGTAAAGTTTGGGCCAGATCTAGGTGATAGGGGGATGTCAGGTTAATAATACCCCAGGTAAAAAACTTTGAGGAGGGTAAGGGCTAGAGTGAGAGGGGTTGTCTCACTTAGAAAGTTTTCCTGGAGTTAGTCGAGGAACCCTAAGTCAAGTTTAAGGGGGGAATTGTTAGGTAAACTTGACTCGGGATAGAGTCAAAGTTGACCAGGTTAAACAGTGATGGTTTTGGGGCACATGGTATTGTGCACCCATAGTATTCTGCCCGTGGTATTATATGTAATGAAGCTTATAAAAGGCTGGAAGGACTTCATTGTAATGTAAGCCCTGGAGCTGATCAGTGAAGACTCACTTGGTGGGATTGGCCAGAGTTTTGGCCAATGCTAATGAGATATCATTAAGTTTGGTTTTTCCCTGGATTTGGGGTTTTCCCGGATAAACATGTGTGTTTATGTGATTATGGTTGTTGCTGGTTATTTTTATATTTATTCCTTTTGGTAATTATTTATGTTATACAATCAATTTCTTAACAGGAAGGAAAGAAATAAGCGAATATTTAAGAACAAATGCACTTCCCTGGACACTATTTGGAACAATTTGTACCAGAACATTCAAGAAACCTTGGCTCACTAGAAATGGCAGGTAAATGATCTCCCTACTGAGGCACAAGAACAGAATATTTGGGAGAATTGGAATATCTAGATTCCGACGGTTCAAGATGATCACAACATCCCTACCACCATTTCTAGGCCACCCACTCAGTGGAATCCCCCTCCAACAGGTGTGATCAAATTAAACTTTGATGGGGCCTCAAAAGGCAACTCGAGCAAGGCAGGTTATGGAGGCACCTTCAGGAATCATGAAGGCACCCCTCTTTTATTGTATTTTGGATCAATTGGCTGTGATACAAATAACTCAGCAGAACTGGAAGGACTATGTTAGGGACTATGTTTGGCTCATCAACCCAATTTTTAGCCTATTATAATAGAAGGGGATTCCCAAATCCTCATCAATATGGCCACCCAAATTCAACTGGGAATCTCGGCCTCTAAAGTGGCTACTAGTTGGAGATTGGCGGCTCATTTAGAACTCATCGAGCAATGGTTAAAAAACATAAGAGCTATCACCTTCAATCATATCAAGAGAGAAGGCAACAAGCTAGTTGATATACTGGCAAATATAGGGGTAGACCATGATCAAGTACTTAGATCAGGATCACTCAACATCCTTAATGATAGCACTCAATCATAGGAATGCACTGACCTAGTGCACAAAGAAGCAAAACTCCCAGATGCGGGTGTACCCAAAGGTTGACAAGATGGCAGAGGAACGGGCTGGCAAGTGGCATCACCACATGGCCACCTGTAAGCTCGCACACATAGTAGTTAATCTATCTTACAGTAATCGTAGTTGCCATTCAATGCGCCACTCGACCCAATTTACCAGCGCCATCTCGCCTCGACTCTGCATCATGGAGGCCTCAGGTAATATTCAACCCACCTCCTATGTTTTTGCTCCTCTGCCACTAAATTGCACTTGCCCCCTGGATGTTGTGAAGCCAAGCAAACACACTGCAATAGGCAGGCGATGCAATATCCTCTGTTGCATAGACTTGGGAATGGGCATCCATTACTCTCAGAGCCTGATATGTAATTTGAATCTCGCCTCTCAGCCTTCTGAGCCTTTTGCCTCCAATTCCCACTCAGTGTCGACTTCACACAGGTAGCCCCCTCATCCCTGCGTCAATATGGCTAGACTGTGCCAGCGTATGCATAGCAGGAGAGGCAGCAGTAGAGGGAAATTGCAACATTCCTCACCCTCAACAGTTTCTTAATCCTCTTCCCCCTCATCAAATTACCTCTCAGCCCGTTATCCTGCTACACGCAGTGGCAGAGGCTACACTCGCGTTGTTCATCCCCTACCCCCACAAACCCGTCCATCTACATCTACTTCACCTTCCAGCTCCTAGCAAGCCAACCATTCAACCCAATTCACGTACCATTGCACTCTGAATCGACCTATTATCACGACCCCCATTACAGTTATGTTCCAAGAGGAGCCTCCCAGCGATGAAGGTCGTCCCACTCAGGCAATAGAGAAAAGTGACACAACTCAAGGCGAGCCTTCTACCGCAGAGCAAAATCATGCAAGTCGAGCGAAGGAAGACATGGGTAAGATGCAGGAAGATGAGGAGGACCTAGACGCTTACAGATGTCTCATTGTTGAAGAACACCCGACAGCACCAAATGACAACTAGCGCAACACACGTCTGCAGGTTCCAGGTTCCAGGCAACTAAGTCTATGGGTTTAATTTTGAATTTATAAGCAGAATAGTTAATTTTGAAACTAATTTCAATAGAACATCATTATATGTATCCATGCTAGATTCCCCTACAAGGGCAGCAAATTTATTTAGGATTGGACTGGTTTACCACATCTAGGCAATCTTCATTTTGTTTTTGTTGCAATATGCCATGAACCTTGGCTAGGAACGAGCCTCCTTGTATTAATTTGTCACAGTAATAGATTTTAGACTTATTTAG
>APFE031175554.1:13225-30557 GCA_000404065.3 Pinus taeda
TTTTAATGTTTTATTACCAACATGAAAATCACAAACATTCAAAAAAAATATCCACACTTAATACATTAGAAAATTTGAAGTGTAAAAAATAAGCCCCCTAAACAAAAAAGATTGATGTTGCATCAACCCTTTTCAAAATCAAGATGAAAATCACTAACATTTAAAAAAGGTGTCCATACTTGCTACATAAACAAACAAACAAACAAACAAAAACTCTTTAAAAAATGTGTTGACGTTGCATTAGCACTTTTCAAAATCAAGATGAAAATCACTAACGTTTTAAAAAAAATGTTCATACTTGATACATAAGAAAATTTAAAGTGCTAAAATATGCTAAAAAAATGTGTATTCTCGCATCACCATTTTTCAAAATCCAATGATTTTTTGCTACCTCAAAAAAACGTGTACCAGTTCATTTTCTCGTTTGATCAGTAACTATGTTTAATGTCCAGAAAGAAGTTGTCAACAAGATGATAGTGCACATACTACACATGTACAACTCCAAATATCCATGAAGCTAGGATGATAACCTTCCTTATGTGCAACACAGTTATAATAGAGCTCTCCATAGCTCGACTGGCCAAAATCCTTTTCAAGTGGATTTGAGTTTTCAACCATTGTGTTTGATCGATGTTGTCATGCCTCATGCAACTACATAGACATAATCCACATATGTACAGTCTGAGGCTAATAAAGCAACCCAGTTTATTGGACACATCCAACACATCCGCTAGTAGGTGCATGACATCTTGGATAAGTCCAATGCTAAGTACAAGCAGCAGCATGATCAGCATTGGTTGCCACATAAGTTTCAGGTGGGCGACAAAGTTTGGTTTAATTTGCAAAAAGAACTCTTTACTGTATCGCACCGGAAGCTTAGGTCACTCCGATATGGGCCTTACACCACAACCAAGGCTATGGGAGACAATGCATGTGAGCTCGACATTCCCCCATTCCTTGGCCTACACCCAGTTTTCAATGTGACCACCTTCGGCCATACTTTCCACCATTACTAGACACATCAGACATTGTAGAACAACTAACACCATTAGATCTAAACCCAAACATCAGGGAATAGGGCACAATTGATCATATCATGGACATGCAGATCGAGAACACTCGCTAGCAAAAGATCCAGCTGTATTGGGTTGTCAAAGTTGGCCAACACTTGCACCAAGGCAATTGGCTCACCAGGGACCATTGCTCCCTAAGGGGGGTGGACTAATCTAGATGGATATCGATGTTCAACCACCTATTCCATGACCCCGACCATTGTTTCTTTAAGTTTCTTTAATTGTAGCACAATTTACTATTTTTGGCAATTTTTCGAGTCCTAAACTTCTAGAGCCATTTTGATGTGTTGAACAATATTTTTTGGAAAACAGGGAAGCAAATCTTTCAATAAGCGGTTTTGTAGTTGAAAGTTGTAATCCTTATATATATATATATATATATATATATATTATTATATATATATATATATTATATTTATATATATATTATATATATATATTCTAACGATGCACCGTACGAATCAAATGAAAATCATATGCCAAATTTATGACCCCGAGAAGTTGATGTACAAATTTACCCCAACGAGGCCCACAGTCTTTTGGTACTTCATATCCTAGGGTTAGGTTTTTGGATGTTTAGGGTTTTACATTATTTCTCAATAATAAATAGGTTTGAGAGCCACATCGTAACACAGTTCAGAAGGCATGTAGCCACATTCATTCTTAGAGATTAGCTACCATTGCCTTAGCTAGTTGATTTCCATTTTGCATGTAAACTCTTTTTAGTGCTTTATCATTAATGAATGGAAGTTTTGTTTTCACTGTATATCTATGTTTCTGCCTTATATATGTATTTCATTTTGTTCCTTCAAAAAATTTGGATCACGTGCATTTTATAATGACTTTGTGTGTGTTAATATATATATATATATATATTTCTTTTTTTATGGTGGTGATATCTTATACAGGAATTTTACCCCTTCAAGGTCAAAATTATTAAATTTCCTGTGGCTAATCCTATAATTAATCTCAATTAATGAACTTTGGTCTTTCTTGACACCTATATCTTGAGTCAAAGGTGAACTCTTCATCATTTTTGCCAATGGGATTTTTATCAAACAGATGGAAGTAAACCTATATATTATTTTTTCCCAATTTGCCCCAAATTGGCCCAATGTAGACCCAATATTGAAACTTGGCTCTAATACTAATTTGTAATGTCCTCGACCCCAGCTGGGGAACACTACCCAACAATACTATGCAACAATAAATAAGTTAAAATGCAGAAAGCATATACAATAGAATTTTTTTTGCCATAATTAGCATGTGCCAAACAATTATAATTAATTATGCAATGTAGTACAATCTACCATATATTTTCTACGTTGCAAATAATAGTAGTTAAGCACCATAGCGGAAGCATTCATGTAATTATGTGAAACCCTAGATTAGTTTAATTAGTCCAATAATACAAAAATTATAGGGCACAACACAAACACACAATATATAATACAACAATTACCCAAATTAGGGTTTATAACTGAAATGCATAAATGTACATAAAAAAATACAGAGAAAGACATCAAGGAACATGGTACTTATCTATATTAACAAGCTCGCTAGTTGCAAGCTCTCCACATTCCACCCAACCATAGACATGGTAGTTCATAAGCTCAACCATCGGGTCACCCTCGCACTAGGACGACAACTCCAAAGGAAACAATAACCGAAAAATATTTGTACCTCCATGATCAAGGGGCCAATGCATCACCCTCGCACTAGGACGACAACTCCAAAGGAAACAGTAACCGAAAAATATTGTACCTCCATGATCAAGGGGCCAACCCAACAGTCACACTGCTCTAGCGCTCCAGGCACCCTTCAAGCTAATTTTCAAGGTGCCAACCCAATAGTCGCGTTGTTCCAGGGCTCTAAGACCCTCTAGGCCATAAAATGACACTGTGTTCACACCAAAATTCAAAGGTCATCAAGCCATAAACAAGGTCAATGAACCCTTAGAGCGCTAAGCTCCTCAAGCCAACATTGGGGTTCACATCGTAAAAAGGTTGCATCAAATGAAACAATTAACTTAATAGTCGCACCTCGACCAATACAGAGTCTAATCCTAGGAATCACTGGCATATGTTAGTCTTACAGTCATCCCCAAGGTCACTGACTAAACCCCCTTACCTCCTACATGATTAACTACTAATAATCCTAAACTACACATCGTATGTATATTCTTGGCCCTAACTTGCCATGTGGCACCCTCTAGAACCCTCATGTGCCCCAAGTGTACTTTTCACCAAAATATCCGACCATTTCCTTTTTCCTTGGAGTTGTGTCCCCCTTACTCTTTCCATGGAGTGAGATCCGCAACTAGCCTTATTTTATTAATATTTAAGGATATGTACATTTACAATATTCATGTCATGTATCCTCTAGTCACCCAACCAAAAATCGACATATTAGTATCTTTGCAACTACATCGGCATGCAGGCCAAAAGTACTTCCATCTCACTAGCCTAATATAAAAGCTACATGTATTTACATCGTCAAAACAAGCGGGGTTATTACACTACAACTGACCACAACGTTTCCATATCGAAATAGGACTACAAGATAAAACATAATAACTACCAAATGACATACTCAATAATTTGAAGATGCATAGGAGTAGGGTCCCTTGCACTTGTACCATCTGGCACCAAGGGCTTGATATCACATTGGAGGTGACTCTCCAATTGGGCCAAGCGAGTATCCAATCTCTCCAGACAAGACCATTGATAATGTTTCACCCTTGGATCTTATTCAGGAATGTGATGATATCGTTATTATCTTCATGTTTCTCCTTTAGAACTTAGCCTAATAGAGTCTTCAACTGCCAATATATGGTGATGGAATGAAAGTATTGGTTCCTTCTTCCCCTGGTATGACCAAGGTTAGGAAGTTAATTAGAGGCCTCCTCCATAGTTTCTAAATCTTAATAGGCATGATGATCATTAGTGGCATAGGTCTCTAGCCGATGAATCTCCTCCGGAATGTTAGGAGAAGTTGTTGAGTGATAAATGGCAGTCACTTCCTAGCCTTAGGTTTGAGCATGCGACTAGCCTTGCTAGCCTCATTTCCCAAACCATTTGCAATTGTGCATCCCCTAATGAGGCATTGAGGACAAGTTATATGGATACCAAACACTAAGCCAAGGCCACAACCAAATCCCGGATATAGAGAAACAACCAACCAGTGCTCCCCCGGTGACTACTGACCAATGATAGAAAAGATAACAAAGACCCTTGAACCACCCCGAGGAAGAAACAAAACAAAATAGTTCTGAATCACATAAACTCAGCCCTACAAGAACTCTAAATAACTAGGAAACCATAGGGTGTAGGGCATAGGATAGATCCAAACCAGAGAGTTGGACACCAACAAAATTAATTCGTGTAACCCTTGACATAAGAGGGATAGCCCTAGAATTGGAAGACATAAAAAAAACCACCAAAAACCCAAATACCATGAGATCCAAAAGACTAGGAGATGTCGAGAATAAAAATAGCAAGTTAAGACAAAACCCTTGATTAACCCAAAAAAAAAACTTTGGACATAGGGAAGGTAGCCATAAATAGAAAGCTCTAGAAAAATGTAATCACTACATCAAAGTGATGAATGCATTATGGCTCATACTAACCAAGGGTAGATATCCAATTGCACATATTTCACGGTGAACTTTTTTTCCTAAGATAAATTTTTTCTTCTTTGTTAGTCTCAATAAAGTGAATATATTCTCAGTTTTATTATTACATACAATTAAAAAAGTACATATATATTTAGTTATTTTATGGTGAATTTGAATGGAAAGAAAAATTATGTAGTCTAATTAGATTTCCTAGAAACAATGGAAATTTCGGCGAGGTTTTCATATAATCTGACAAAATTTTTGGTAATTTTGGATTACAATTGTCAAGTTTCAAGATTTTGGGTATGATGGGTATTTTTGATGGTGTTGAATTCTTTTCCACCATCAAAAACAAGATTCACATACTCCTATAATGAGATATTTTGAGGAAAATTGGATTGGATTCAGGCGACTTTTTGCTATCTAGAAAAATGTGCAACCTCGGTAGACAACGCCAAGAAAAAGTATAAAAGTGTTTGACCAAATAATTTCTACAATGATTATTGTTAACATGAATTTCATCATACATAATTAGTGAGCTTCTTTTAAATCATTAATCAATAAGCATATTTTAAATCATTTAGCCTTACAACAAAGATTCCTTATGATGAACAATTTCTAATATATATGTCCCATTACATTATTGTTTACCTTTTGCAATATATGGTAGACTTTCTACTCTAACTTGATTAGAGAAGATGATAACTCAGGTTTGGGTGGACCATGTCCACAAGAAAAATATCCCTTAGGCCTTTTTGAAACACATGAACAAATTGTTTAAATATTGATATATGTTTTTATTTGTGTGTCTAGAAAGGGTTTAATTGAAAATCATTTGTATTTTACATTTACAATCAGTTAGCCATATTCCTTAGGAAAAAGATCCCATTTATTTACCCGAATGCATATTTTAGGTTTAATTCGAGAAAAATCAAAATTTATAAGAAATTTCAAAACACCATAATAAGATAATGAAGGACTTTTCTTCCAATGCTATTTAGTTTGTTTTGGCCAATGCAAGGGATGGATAGATAATGCCAATTTTGTTTATTAAACTACCAATGTTATGATTACATAGTTACCAACAAACTTGATGAGCTCATTTTTAGAGGCTACATTTAATTCCTTTCTTTTATTAGGGTACTCGATTTTTTAGAGGTCATGTTTAGTGCTTATTTATTATATTTATTTAAAAAAGGGTCTACTTACAACATATTTTTTTTGAACTAAAAAAAATGGTAACTATCATCATCTATCAAGTTGTAAACAAAAATATTAAAATTGATTTTTGAAAAAACAAAAATTTTGCTCCCAGAATTACTCTTTATTTTCTCAAGGTTAAAACTATAATCAGGTTGAAATTGTTATCTCAACAACCAATGTCATTCCAAACAAAAATGTTAAAATTGTCCTCTCAAATGAAAAGTGGTGTTAATGGTCGTGGCAATTAATATTGTAATGAATTGAAATCATGAAATCAACCTCCAAATTCAAATGTGGTGTTACAAGCAACACACTAAGTTTAAGATTTGATATACAAACTTATATCTAAGGTCATTGCTATGAGGATTAAACACACCCCATCCACACATCTCTCCGGAACAATATGGCTTCTTGTAGGACATATTAATACATGATGTGGTAGCCATGGCACAGGAATGCATGCTCTCCATCCACACAAGGAAAATGGAAGCAATAGTCATGAATATTGACTTACAAAAAGCATATGATATAGTTTTGATTGGACATTCCTCTGCATTATTCTACATAATATTAGACTGGAGGTAAGGAATATTGAGTGGATCTTAGCATGTGTCGCTTCTGTTAACTATGATATTATTATCAATGGATATCCCACTAAATATTTTGGAGCAGGAAGGGGACTCCGACAGGGATGTTCATTGTATCACCTACTTTTTATTCAAGTTATGGACGGACTCAGCCAAAAAATTAGGCATGCATGCTTGGAGGATGGTTTCCGTGGCTAGGCAGTCGGCCAAGACATCAATGTAACATAGTTTCTTTGTGGACGACATTTTGGTGTTTGGCATGCTTTAGAGAAGGTATTGGGATACTTTATATAATATATTTTGCAAATTAGGCATCAACTCTGGACTGGTGATCAACAAAGGAAAGTCCTTACCATTATTCGAGGAAAGGAAGATGGAGGACATTGAATATATTGCAAGCCTATTTGGTGTTGAATCACTGCACATTAGTAAAGGTTTAAAATACTCGGGATACAATATTAATCCCAATAATTATAGGGTCAATGACTGGTGGTGGATTGTTGACAGATTCAAGAAGAAAATCTCAGGTTGGGAGCACTGATTATTATCGCTTGGAGGTAGGGTCACACTCTCTCAATTGGTACTACAACAGCTGGTGGTATACTAGGTATGTCTATACTGCCTCATTGCCAAGATTATACAAAAGTTAAACACTATTCTGGCAAGATTTACATGGGCTGGCTTAGGGAAAACATTTAAATTCCACCTCACCAAACTTGATAATGTCACTATTCCTAAGAAGTTGGGCGGATGGGGGTTATTAAACTTAAAACATCTTGGTTGGGCCTTACTAATGAAGTCCCTATGACATGCAATTTTTGGCAACTATATATGGGGCGACATCATAGGGTTGAAATATCTAGGAGGGATCAAGGTTGAGTAGTGGATGAGAGATGGGCTCATTGGATGTCAACAAGGATCTACCACATGGATTAGTTTCAACAAAGTAAAGTGTTAGCTATTAAAAAGACACTACTAGCCTTTTGGGTTAGGAGAGGAAACCATTTTGGGAAGAGATCGAGTATTGGCTTCTGAGATTGAGAAGTACTATAATGTTTCTTTAACACACATAATCAACATGAGGGGATATTTCTACCTGGCCCAGACCATTAAAAAATGGCAGGGTATCACTCTTATATGGATGCAGGCGGAGGAGATGGGACTATCTAGTACAAATGCTGAGAGTTCAAAAGGCATAACCAATGAACTATGTAGAGTAGGTGTATGCAGGGATGAGGCAAGGAACCAAGTTGGATGGGATGGGAAGATGTACAAAGGTTCTATATCAGTTGCAGATACATATTATTACATATGTTGCACCACACACAATATACAGAACACATCTTGGTTTGCAAATTTATGTAAAGTACATGTACCATATAAAATGATCCTTTTTACTTGGCTAATTTGGAGGAACAAAAATCTAACTTGGGAAAATTTGAGAAAGAAGGGCATCCATGGATCAAGTATATGTGTCTTCTGCAATATGTAGGAGGAGGAAAATACACATATTTTTCTACATTGCCCATAGACTATACAAGCATGGAAAAGGACCCTAGATATCATTTCTTACAGACATGATGTACATGCCACTATAGAAACATGCTTAGTATGGTGGAGCAAGAGATCACGAGGGATAAGGCTTGTTCCAATTGTTATCCTCTGGGAATTGTGAAGAGCCAGGAACTCCAACATTTTCAAAGGAAAATTTCTAAACATCACTAATGTCATCAATAGCATCATTTCTTGGGTGGGACTGCTTTTACAAACTAATCCAACTCATGTGAATGTTTTACATAAAAAAATCTACCTCAAATCTATCTTTCCGTGCAGGTTTCTTCAATGGTGCAGCATAGGATGAGGTATGTGGATGTGGACTTGGATCCACATGGGGCTCAATGTCATTTGCTAGTTTCTTTAACATCCCCAAAATTCAAATATATGAGGACTCACTGATCATCATCAAACATGTACAGGCCTTGGCCTCCATATCACATCCACACCTATAGGGTTGGTTACGGAATATTGATTTTCTCAAGGTCTCCTTCCAGTAGGTTCAATTCCAGTACATCCACCAGGAGTACAACACTATTGCAGACAAGATGTCCAAGTTGGGCATCCTAGATCCCTCTGATAGAATTTTCATCTCACTCAGGATTGGTGGTTCACACATGGACGTTGGTACCATGTCTATGCTTGCATAACTACATCTGGTTTTCCGATTCTCTGGCATTTGGTTTTTGTTTTATGATGTTACTTATATTTATGTTGTTCTATTTATTTCTGCATACTAGACATGGTATATGCTTATATGTTTTTTCTCTTTACTGCTCTATTGGAAGTGCACCCATGGGATCTCACATCCCGCACTTATAGTGACTGAGACACATGATCTCAAACTGGTAGGTAAATACTTTCTCACTATCGCTAACATATGATAGATTGCAATGATGATATACAAAAAAATATGTACTGGTTTTTGTAAATTATTAATAGAAACCAACGTTTGTTTCTTACAAAAAAAAAAGAAAATTGCAACCTAAAAAAACAAATAAAAAAAGAAAACCCTCCAAATAAAAAGAGAAAACACTCTTTTTTGGATAATAAAAAGTAAAAAACATTTTAAAAATGTACTTACATGTAGTATCTTTTGTTTTTTAAAACTTAAAACTACCACCTTTATTGAAATAAATACCAAGGAAAAAACAAAACAAAAAGAAAAACATCTTTTTTAAAGAAACTTTAAACTTAAAAACATAATAATATTTTATTTTCTAAAAGGAACATTCAAAGAAAAATTAAATTATTAAATAAGATAATAATAATAATTAATTAGTTAAACAAAATTTAACAAAATAAATTTTACTTTTTTAAGATGAAAAGAATTTTGTATTTTATTTCGGGAATATACATGTTTTGGTTCTCAAGGGATTATTCATTCTCAACAATAAGGCTCGAATTTTATATTTCTTATCAAATATATAAGTATTTTGGTCCTCAAAGGATTATTCATTCTCAACAAGAGGGTTGCAAGCCATTAACATCAAAACTTATCATATTACTTGCTAGAAGTGAGCTTCGGTGGGAAGGATCTCGATCATTCCTATCAACCATATAAAAAAAACCAATGACAAGAAAAAAATTCTAAATAAAAATAAAAAATCATTAAATTAATACATAAAATAAATAAATAAAATATTTTATTAAAAATAGGAAAAAAATAAAATATAAACATAAATAAATAATTAAAACTTAAATAAATAACTTTTAACTATAAAAAATAATAATAAGATATATGGTGGGGGAGGGGCAAGGGAAGATTACTGGAATTACATTCCATAATTATGCCCCTTCCTCTCCCCACACTAATCCCCAATCCCTATCCTTCCTTCCATTCCCTATTTGTGGCCCACTTATCCCCATAAGCCAACACTTAGAGCTTGTGGTAGGAGGGGAGGGGAGGGAAAGGGCTAGGAGATTCACAAGCCTGACATGGGGTAGGGGGTTTGAGTGACCAAGAAAAGTGCAACCAAGGGGGTTTGTGAGTTGAGAGGTAATTATGAGAATTTCCATCCTCCACAAACCCATTTTTTTTAATTAAAAATAATAATAAAAAACCATATTTTCATAAATATTCTTTTTTCAAATAACAATAATAATAGTTGTGTTATATATATATGAAATTCATTATTCCATGTGAGGAATATACATGTTTTGATCAACAATTAATCCAATGTCTAAGACAGAATATGATGATGCTAAGACAAGGTCTCCTTAGTATATATAGGAGACAAATGGTGCAACTATAATGAAAGGGTACAATGAAAAAATCCATACACTGTACTAATATGATTGTAGTGCCTGTGTCCTCATCTTATTATCTTAGATTAGGTTATTAACCTACCCGATAAATGATTGACTTCTATGACTGGCTCTTAAAGGTATTATTAGTATATGTACACAGCATGTGTATGCTAGTTTCATACCCACACCTCACACAAATGCACTCGTATCATGTAGCCTATTATGCTAGACGATTAATTAACCATTAAGCTTGATTAGTGAATAAGGTATGATTAACCTTAAGCTTTATTAATGATCAAGCTTATGGTTAGAATTAAGCTTTCTTAATAATTAAGATCAATTAGAGCTTACTTAACCCATATTCCTAACTTCTAATTAATAAATTATATTTTAATGTGATTATTTTATAATTAAGTTTATAGGATTCTTATGAATCCATAAGATTGAATGACACCAAAAGGATATTAATATTTTATTATTTATTGTTTCACATTCCTATGACTGACTTGTCTATCTCCCCCCTACCCCTCGAATTTAATTTTGGATAAGGGGATAGGTGGGGTATGACAAGGTCATTATGGTGGTTGGTGGCATTCACTTAAGGGGAGGCATAAGTGCGGGAAGAAGTTTGGGAGAGGCAGACTCTTATGGGAAACTTAGTGAGGGATTTTTACTGGGGGGGCTTGGGAGAAACAGGGAAAGGGGAGCAATAATGATTCTTTTGGGGGAATTTTGTTGGGCACCTAGGCAGACTAGAGATTTGGTTGGAATTGTGAGGTGGATATTGGTGTTGGTATCAGTATCTCAAACACATTGTTGTTGTGGTTTGGACTTAGGCTCACAGGGATAGGGAACTTGTGGAGGTTCCTTGGACCAGGAAGTTGGATTGACTTTCCTAGTTGGCGGGGTGGCATATTTAGTTAGGCGGTCACAACAGAAGCACTGCAACCAAGCCACTGTATCCAAATATTCTTGTTATTCTTATGATCAAGTTTAGATAAAATTTGTCATGAAATATATCAAATGAATTATGATATTAAATTTGAAATATGATGTTAAATATATTGTTCTTTTTGTTATATGTTGTAAAAGTGAGGTGAAATATTTTTGTGTGTGAGGCTCCTGGAATGGGGCCTCACACGTGGTATTAGAGCCTAGATTAAAATTATAGACCCTAAAACTCACCTACACACCAACACTCATGTTTTGACCTCAAGTGCACACGAAATCCTCACCTGAAAACATAGAAAATCCTCACCTACGAACAAAAAAGGTGAAATTATATCAAAATTTAACCAACTTTTACACAGTCCAATATTTCAATCGTAAAGACAATCCAACAAAAAAATTAAGTGAAGCAGATTTATGTTCCCTCTGCACTCTTTTACTTAGGATGAACATTACAATGTTTTCTAGACATTTTGAAAAGCCCAGCTTATAGTGTAAGGAATGATAATAATGAAACAAAATACATCGACCTTCCAGTTGCTAACGCCTCTAATAAAACATGGTCAAGAAACTAAATTTACTGATGCTGCCTATGAGGGCTAAGTTCACGTATCAATATGATGAAATCTCACGTCCTAATGCAAGGTCTAATCTAAAGCCCCCATTTTATCGAACCTCGAACCAAATATATCCTCCCCCCTATAAACTCGAATCTACCACTCACTTACCGATACAGAACACACGGTCCTTACCTCCATCGAAAAGAAGGAGATGAAGCCAAGGCTGCAGGCCCCCCTCATAAGTAAGGGAGAGAGAGCCGCATGCGATGGTCAAGGATATGAAGCCCAGAGCGAATGAAGATAGGGCAAATAAAACATGGTCAAGAAACTAAATTTCACTAATTCAAGTACAAAAATCAAGTAGCCACATTCTAGAATTCATTGCTCTAGTATAAATGAAGAGTTTTTTCCCACAGAAAAACCTCGTAATTTTTATTAAGGATAATAAAAATTACACTTTGTAAACACACAAATAGTGCGTATACATATTATTTGTTCATCATTAAAAAATTAATATCATTCCATGGTTGTTTGAGCTCATAAAAACATGTATCCTAAAGAAAAAACAAAATCTAAGATCGGCTATTATAGGAGCACAGTATAGTCCAACAATTATATATATTATATCCAAAAATAAAATAGCATGTAGTTGTATTTTTACATGTAAAAGGCTAATATAAACGAAAATGATGACAAAACAACAAAAAATAAGGACCATAACAATGCTCATGGAGGCTTCCAGTCAATCTGAGTGATTTCCCACATGGTAGAGAAATGTATTGGAACACGGCTATGATATTTTGAATATGCCATAGATATTTTTCTTGTGTCAAGGTAGATTTAGAAAGGCCATCAACAAATTGGTTTAATTCCCTGTAAATATGTTGACATGATAAAAGTGTAAGCATGTGCTTTAATCTTAAAAATTCATCTAAAATGGGACATAAAATAAAATTCCCACATGATTAAATTCCATTTAGACAATTAACCACAAGATGTGAATATCCATAAAGTTTTGGTTGAGAGACACCCTGTTCAATGGAAAATTCTAATAGAAGAAGACATGTTTGGAGCTCAACATAATTATTTGAACCAACATCCAGTCTAATAGAGACATGAAAAGAGATTTTTGATGATAGATGTAAAACAAAGCCACCCTTACAAGATTCTCCCTTGTCTATTGAAGCCCCACCAAAGTGAGCTTAAGGGGAAGATCGACCTGGTTGATCATCCACTAGAGAAAGAGCCCTACGTGCACCTTTCTCTAGAGGAAAGTGACTAAGGATGGCCATGGCCTAAGCTACAATCATCCTTGGGGATGAGGGGAGATCTTTAAAGACTACTCTGTTACGGGAAATCCATATGCCCCAATAGATTATAATAGGAAGGGCCTTGATTGTGAAGGAGGATGGGAAGGAGAGCCATTTTTACTAGACGTACAATATCTATAGAATGACTCGACGAGAGACAAATTTTTTGTTCTGAAGATTTGCAGTGATCCCATTTACTTTGGACAAATGTGCAATGTAAGAAAAGGTGTTCAATAGATTCATCCTCCCTTTGACATAATACACACCAACTAGGGTCAATATCAAACAGCCTTTTTAATACTTTTGTCGGTATAAATTAAGAGTTATGTCTATGCATTCTCCTTTAAGCATATATGTTAATCTGAATCATTGTGACTTACAATGAGTCTTTTTCTATACGAAGGAGACATAATATGCATTGGCATAGCTAAAAATCATGTCCCATTTATTGTAGCAGTCTTTCATTGTGAAGGTGGAAACAAAAAGAAGCAATAAAAACTTTGAAACTAAGTAAAAGGAAAACAAACATTTTTAGCAAAGAAAAATTGCAATTACAACCTAGATGTAACCACCATGTTTCCCAAACCTCTTTTTAATTTTATTGATTTGTGCCAAGAATGAGTGCCATTGCAATCACTTTGGGAAATGCTAGCCAATATATGATGCCTACATTCATCACCTATCACTTATAGAAGATAGCATGTATACAAGACATTACAACTAGTGACAAATGTGTAGGATAAAATCCCATCACCTAATCATGCTTCAAATGCCCCTAACTCCAAGTCAATGAATAAGAACCTAGAAAAGAATCTGGCTAATGAAGTAGTTTGGATTTCCAAAGAAGGGCTTGAACCTTTGACCTTGTGGTTAATATCCCTCCTTTGGATTTCCAAATGAGGACTTGAAACTTTGACGCTGTGGTTAATATCCACATGATCTGACAAATAGAGCTATTCCAACTACCTTCCATGTTCCTTCCATGGAAGTCTCTAACTTTGTACATTCACATAAAGATTTTTTTCATCTTTTCCAACATATTTTGCAAGATTCAATCAGAATTGCACATGGTTGAATACATAAATAAAATACAATTCACTTGTAGGAACAAACCACTAGCTAGAAAGTCCTCAGAAATGGTTGATTTGAAATTCATCAGAAGGGTCAAATGTACACTTCATGTGTTGTACCCACCATGAGAAACCCTTTTTTTCCATGCTTTTCCAATCATACAAGGGTTGTCACATAGTTTACCTATATTATTGAATGCATTAAGAGAAACACCACTGGAAAGAATGGGGAAACCAACTCTATTCAGTTCAAATTGGATTTTATTGGCCCATACATCTACATTGTGCCCCCAACATAAATGGGCATGTCACCAGTAATCCTAATGCCTTTCTTCTAAGAATATTTATGGATTGCTTGTCATTTCCTTTAAAACTAAAACTATTGGGAAGTAAATATGACTATAACTTCCTTATGACTTTGGCATACGACTTCAAGTGTCACAAGATGTTGATCCCTAAGAGGTTGGGGCTAGTCCAACCAAGAGAAATCATTGAGACTATTGTCAATGGCTACAAATAGTGTCGCATATTCAAGCGAACCTTAAATTTCAAGTGATTTTTGGAAAAATTCAAGCTTCTAATTTTCACTCGGAAAGAAACCTACGACCTTCTTGGTATAGCATAATTAGTCTCCCTAACAGAAGTTCATATGACCTCCATTGCCTCATTCCCTTAGGAACTATCTAGACATTGGAAGGTGTACCTATGTTGGACCAAAGATTTTCAAAGAAGGGGCAATCGAGGGCTAGCAAAATAGGAAGGCGAAAGTGGGGCATCAGGGGAACATTTGAGGTGGGCTATTCATTGTTTTAGGCTGGGAAAGTTAGCATGTGGACCTCATCCAAGGCTTGACATGCATGAGGACACAATATGTATTTTTTATTAACTAAGGATTAATTAATTAAGGTTAGAAGAGGGAGAAATTGATGCTAGGAAGATGTTTGAGGGTGACTGGTAGTGCATCGTGGTGCTTTCTTAGCTAGCAATGAGAAAGGATATGCATATCCATGAGGATCTAGTCAATATTAGTAATGTTTGTTTACAAGCATAATTAAAGGAAAACTTTCACCTACCCCGATGTGTGAGTCAAGGAAGAGTCGAAATTGTCTTGAGCTACACTAATAATCCTTATGTGTCATGTAGATATTCAACCTTTTAGAATAGTGATGGCATGAGGGCATTGGGACCGAGGAGGATCATCCCAAGCATCACCTCCTCCAAAACCCCCATTGCCATCAATGGAGTTGGCATTGGAGCAACGTTTTTAGGAAAGGTTTTGAGATCTATGCAAAGGAGCACTATGTAGAAGGATACATCACAAGAAAGTTGGCTAAGGGTCTGTGCACAAAATGAAAAAATAGGGAAATTTGTTAGCTTTATCTTGTGGGTTTGTTCCCATGGAAATGGTTACTACCCATAGTAAAAAGAGGTTGTTTATCGGCTTTGTGCCAAAATGTAAATCTATAAATAGATAAAGTTGTAATGTAAATGATAGACTTGTGTGTGTGTGTGTTCTAATGAGTGATTGTAATTCTTTATATGAGTTTCACACTGTAACATGTGATCTATTAGGTGTAACACACCCCCTTGTCTGACTAGAGGGGGTTACTAGGTTAGCTAACTCTCATTGCATGGCTACAAGAATGGGATAATTGCTTTCTCATTTTATTTTATTTTGTAGTGTGTCATACAACACCAATGGGAAATTAATTTTTCTTCTACACTGACCATGATAAGGTTTAAATATCTATGATCCGGAAGTTAAAATATGATGATAAACCCTACTAATTTTGCTAATAATTCTAGGTCAAACGTACCTTTTAAGGTCAGTATATAATGATAATAGATCGATGGAATTAATTTATCACTCGATTATAATGTCATGATGGCCATTTTGATTGGATATAATAAAGGTCTCATTAATGTCGTACTCGAGTATCTTGAAAAATGTCTTGGATTCACAGAAAATATACATTTACGAGTGTGGGTACTCAGCCTAA
Organism: Pinus taeda; assembly: GCA_000404065.3. Classification (NCBI taxonomy): domain Eukaryota; kingdom Viridiplantae; phylum Streptophyta; class Pinopsida; order Pinales; family Pinaceae; genus Pinus; species Pinus taeda. Next base: position 29,397 of record APFE031175554.1, read on the forward strand.
ACATTCTAGGAGCCACAATAGGATCATTAATATGTTATATGTTGGTGGAGAAACATGGTAGGAGGAAATTTCAAATTGATGGCATATTTATTCTGATTGGAGCTATGTTATATGCAACAACAATGACTAGTCAATGACGTTCCAAAAGGTTTTGGAATTTATTGAATAAAAAGGCACATGATATGACCACCGACCTATCAACACATGCCACAAACAACTTGGGTGGTTGGACATGTCACTATTTCATAAACATGCTTGGATTCTATTCTACAAAACCTTATTTGTTGGCTTGGAATACATTCCAACCATTTTTTCCCCATTAAGAGTTGGAAATTTCACATGCAAAATTTTTATAAGCTTCTCATCGCATTTCAAGGAAATCTGGATAAAACTTGAGACAAAATAAATACAAGCATATCACAATGGTTGACACCAAAAATTTAGGACAACAATCACATGTGTTAGTATGAAAATTATTAGTATGTGTACTAAAAATGCTTCACTTAAATTGTTGGTGACAAGTGACCCTAACAACAAGATTTGATTGCTTCTATGCTTCAGATCTACAATAAAACATGATAAAAACCTACAAGAAAAAATCTAATGCAAGCCCAAATCACATAGCAATGAAAAAAAGAAGTGTAATAACCCAATAGAAGCTTTTAAATGAACAATAATTTTATTGAAACACCTGGTGAAGAATATTTACAATATGGGTCTGTAAATCCCCCTTTGTGGGATGGGTCCTTTTGATGTCCTTGTGCTTCAACGATCTTGTTCTTTTCCATCAAAATGCAGAAAAACTTAGAAGCAAGATGGAACTCAAGTGGGAGCTCAAATGTTATGAGATGATAATGGTGATGATGATAATGATCATGGTGAAAAATGAATGGAAACCCCTCTTATTTATAACAAAGTATTAGGCTAAATTAGGAATTGGAAAATAATAAAATATTATTAACCAAATCAAAATCTAACCGTTAGGAATACTTTATTATATTTTTTGGAGAGGGAAAAGATATTCAAAATGGTCAAATATCTTTATTTAGAAAATGGTTGAAGTAATTAACAAATAAAATGATTTATTAATCACTTTGTGAGGATTAAGAAAGGCGTGAATTGGAAATAATTATTAAATAGTGATTTAGCAATTATTCAAAA
>APFE031175554.1:39489-70833 GCA_000404065.3 Pinus taeda
ATTTAATAAGTATTCCTAGAGAAAATTAAATAAATAATGATTTATTCAATTATTCTGATGGGTTTTTTAATTTTAATCAAAAATAATTTAATAAAAATGGTTTACTAAATTATTTCCTATGGTGAAAGTGATTTTACTATGGTAAAATTAATCCTACATGGTGTATTTTGATCCACCTAATTATGTGGTAATATTTTAAGTGATAACAACATGCAGGAACTTGTTACATTCAAAATGGAACAACGTGAATGGCTAAACTATTAAGTTTTGTATCTAAGACTGATAAGCTTGCATGGTAGTCTCTGATTATAAATGGATGGAGCACAATAATGAAAATTTATAAATATTATACAGAGCATGGGCCTTGTGCTCAATCGTTCATATTCCTCCTACCATTTCCCTTCTTGAATAGAACGTGCAATGTTAGTTTAAAAATATGTCATAGTAATGAATGCTCTTTATCACTCCCATACACACCTTCACCAATAAACATCATTTGTCTACTGTTCTTACCTGTCAGTCATTTCAGAATGAATGGCCATGACAAAAAACTTGGGAATTCCTAAATAATGGAAAGTTATATTTGATATCAATGGGCATTTTAGTTTATGTCCTTGATTTGTAATCTTTCCATGAGTTGTTCAACAGAGTTACTGCTATAGGTGATACTTAACAAACAACCATGGTCTATCATGCACATAACAATGATCGTAAATTGTAGTACCATTTACAGAGGAGAGCTTATATGTTGAACTAGAATGGGCAATGGATTAGGGACTAAACTCACCTCCCAACCACAAACTAGTTATAATCGATTTTCTTGTGCAGTTATATCCCTTGAACTCGATTCTAGGGCTGGTGAAAGCTACTCCAAGGACCAAACAATGTTGTCAGTCAAACTTTGAATTCTAAAGGCACTGCACAATTAGACAAGCTCCTCCCTCCCCACACTTAGTATTTCTTCCTCTTAGTTGTACACTTCTTTCCCTCACTCACCATTCTCCCCATTTTTTTTCCTCCCGTCTCTTCTGCCCTACCGTAGGAAGAAATATCAAGCCTCCTCACCCCCCCACCGAAGACAATCACTTGCCCTATAAAAAAATCCCCCTCTCTAGATCGAATTATGCCTCTGCTATTATTTTCCAACTTGGCCAAAATTGTGTTAGATAATCGATGTTTCCCATCTATCCATTCTATTCCAAATTTTTGTGTTAGTTGGCCTTGTTATTACTGATTGGTTTTTGTGTTTTCCTAACCAAACTTTCCAGCCAATCACATAGTTCCACTAAACCCTTTTCCCCCTTGTTTTTAAGTTGTCCCAAACAGCCTTTCCACATCATCCCTAGAATCAATTGTCCCTTTGACTCAAATCATGTGCATAATTATAAAAAAATCATTGAGGCTATCATACACCCTTCCCCCTTGGGGGAACACCATCCTTGGTGTTCAATGACCAGATACAATAAGATTAACTACTTAAAATACTAAACATAGTTGATATGGATCTTTATATGTACAACTCATTTCAACTTTTACAATAAGATTTATATGCACTGTGGCTCACCCAGTCACTCAATAATCATTAATTTATAAATTTAGCCAATTTGCCAATGGCCCATTTTTTCGTCTTTTGATTCAATCCAATCTTGGATTTGTTCTCTTTCCTTGGAGTGTTGCCCACCTCCAGTATCCAGTGCTACTATCCTTGTACTCCTTGTTCCTTCAACGAATAGTTCTCGGCTCATTTTTCTTGAGCAGACCCCAATGTGCTTCTGATCCCACCCAGGTCTGCTCATGAACAAAAACCAATTTACTTTTCGACCTTCCCTTATCTTCTTCCTAGTCCCACTAGAAAACTGGTCACCCCACTTATGTGATTCTTCATATCTGAGGGGTCTCAAAATCAAGGCATATCCCAGCCTCAAAACTATGATACCGATCATAGAATTCTTTATGGAAATTAGTTGGCACCATTGGTTCTAGTTTCCCACAATGGCCCCATTCCTGAAATCTCTATATTTTTCACACTAATGTTGTTCCATTTTGTGGCCGTCTTTGTTCATTTGAAGTGAGCATTCTCAAGTCTATTCCTGCATTATATACATGCATATTCCATGAGCCTCATCATAAAGGGAAAATATAATTAATGTAATTTATAATTTATTAGCCATCTATCCTTGTATTTAACTTGGATTTTTCCGTAATTTCTACAACAAACCAACTTATTGCATAAATAAAGTCATCATAAACTATAACATATCATCAAGTTAGCTCAATAATGCAAGCTATCATAAATCATGCTTATAGTTTAAAAATTCAGAAGATCACTGTAGCAATCATACTTATCTTGATTTGATAAATTCTTCTTTGTATGCACATGGGGTTGATTGCCTATCTTGGCAAGCACCTAGATGATAACATGTCCTCTGTGACCAAGGTGTCAATCCAAAGTGGTTGCTCCAGGGCTCTAAGCACCGTGCCTATTGTTAAGAAACCGACTCAATAATCATGTTGTTCTAGGGCTCCAGGTACCCTCTAGGCTAACTAACCAGGTACTCACCCGATAGTCATGTTGGATCACAATCATGTTGCTCCAGGGCTCCAAGTACCCTCCAGTCTAATTTCCCAAGTACCCACCCCAAAATTATGTTGGATTGGTTGCTAAAGAAATAAGGGAATCCATAGGCTCACCTCCTCCCTGAATCATCAAGGGACTCCAGAGGTTTATACATCCACCCAATGATGATCATATATATAAGCCCACTCGCGATTATGGGAACTATCAAACCAGGTAGTTTTCTATCAACATAAGTATTGGGAATCCATAGACTATCCCGCCTCCATCCCAAAACACTACATTGTACATGTGCCTACAAAAGTAACAAACATGCATACATATATGTATGGTTCCATACCACATACACGTAGCCCAATACCAATACACATGACATAGTACAGAGTATACATATAGACATGTACAATACACACACATATACACATGAATCAAAACATTACACATTGTAACACAAAATCCAAAGACCACACTATCTCTATTTATGTGAACTAGGCCATACTGCCTCTTTTGTTTCTCAATGCAAGGGTCATGTTCAAATTCTTCCTTTCATGACATCCATAAGTAGTCATTTTTCCTTGCAAATAATTCCTGACAATTCTGTCAGACATAATGGAAATTTCACACATATATCTATACATATATAATTATCTGTTCAATAAATATAGATGTGTAATAAAATCATGGTTAAGAGAACTACCTTTTACCATTTTTTTGCGTATCCTTTCTATGGACTCAACCAGCCTATTCGGCTGTCACCATGTTATCATGTGGCAATTTTTTCAACCACTTATGTTTTCATGGTACTTGTTATCATGTTCATACTTAGTATGTAATTCATGTATTTGCCCTTTCTTGAGAATAAGTGGCTTCTCTTCCACCTCAACCCACTTTCTTCAAGAACCCCATGTATGTAATTAGCAATTAGTTGTAAAATCAATAGGCAGTGCAAGAGGAAAAAATAAAATCAATATCACAAAAGTAAAATAAACTTTATAATCACAATCATAAAACAAATTGCAATCAAAATAACATGGCCATGCATACTCAACAATTATCAAACAACCAGTCACAAGTTCAAAGTCTAAGGACATAGCATAACAATATCAACAACTAGTCCAAAAATTTACTGCATATCGTGAGTCTAACACTCATGGTACTGTCAACCATGAACCTATATAATTAGTTTTATGTGCTCTTCCCCAAAAGACCAACACCATATAAGTTTTCTTTCCTTCTTAGTCTCACAAGGTATTCTTCTTCCATTATCACTTCCCTTTTCAGAGGGTTGAACCAAGCATGTCAATTCCTCCAAGTATTCCAGCAGTTCCTCATTCCAATCCGTCAATTCTTGTTGTTGCCTAGTAAGTTTCTTTATCTCTTACTTGCATATTTTGAGCTCAGTTTCCAATTTCCTGAGTTGAGACTTCAAGTCTTCTATTCCTCCCATGTGCTACCAAACACATCTAGTTGTTAGTTCATTAACGAAGAATAGAAAAAAAAATATAGATACCAATGGTCATATTTTCCAGATGGAATCAACATGTTGCCTTGGTACCTGCAACTTCATTAGTATGTATCACATTCTTAAATTTTCACATTCATAAGGAGGAGAATGTATTCAAATCCTATAGGCCATGCACTAAAAAATAGTCTATATAGATTTAACAGTTTATATAGGTTATTTGATGAGGGATTGTAATTCCTTGTATGAGTTTCATACTGTAAAAGTTGATCTATTAGGTGTAACACACCCCCTATTTAACCAGAGGTGGTAACTAAGTTACTTGACACTTGTTGCATGGTTACAAGAATGGGGTGATTGCTTTCTATTTTTTTTTTGTATTGTTTGATACAACACTAGCGGTAAGTTAACATTCCTTCCACATTGGTCATGATAAAGTTTGAATATATCTTATACGAAAGCTAAAATGATGATCAACCCTACTAGTTGTGCTAATAATTCTAGGTCAGCCCTACCTTTTTACGTTGGTATATAATGATAATATATTATTGGACTTAATGTAGCACTTTGGTATAATCTCATGATGGGGTGATGGGACCTAAAGAGGTGGAATAATTCTCTAATGGAACAATTTGACCATATGATTATGTACCATGGTTGGGAGCCATCTTAATTGGATACGATAGAGTTATTGTTAATGTAGCACTCAAGTATCTTGCAAAAGATCTTGGATTCACAGAAAATATACATTTACAAGTGTAGTTAGTCAGCCAAAACATTATAGGAGCCACAATAGGATCATTGATATGGTATATGTTGGTGGAGAAACATGCTAGAAGGAGGAAATTTCAACTTGATATCATACTTTGTTCTAATTGGAGCAATGTTATTTGTAACAACAATGATTAGTCATCTCACTCTAGTTGTCAGGAGCCAAGGAACTAGTGAAGCACTTGAACACATCTCTGCTATCATGAAGAAATAGTCCCAAGGCCAAGAAAATAAGATGAAAACTCAAATCCTTGCACTAACAATATAGTCTTCATGTAGTTGTATAATAACTTTATAAATGAAGACCTTGTACAACACAGTGTGCATTCTTCTCTAAATAAAAGCAACATCAAATTGCAAAAGAATAACTATTTTTTATACTTAGCACATTTTGATTGTCCTCTATTTAATGATGATTCTCGCTTGAGTTGTGTGATAGATTGCATACCAACCAAGTTATTCCTCCTTATTTCAGAAAATTGTTGAATGGGCTACTCCTAAGAAAAAAATCTCTCATGAAGGATAATTTTTATAGTAACTTGGGTATCCTTGAAAATGACCATGGTGGGACCATTGAAAACATTTTTTTACATTCATAGAATCAGAAAAGAGGTAATGAGACCTAGATGGTGGAACTTGATAATTTTACCTAGATGGTCCATCTTATCATGCTAGAAGAGGCCCAAATTTTATAAGGATAAGTTATATTTATTGTTGGCTCAATTTTTTTCTTTAAAGGAGATATTCAATTCTGTGAGCATCCTTTGACCTTGGAAGATCTGACATTAGACCCTCTTGTGTACAGAGGAAGCTCCCTAAGTTTAGAAGTATGTGATAAGGATCAAAATTCCTCCAATAATGTTCAAATATATGTTCCAACCTTCTAGTTTGTACCTACAAGTTACAAGGGACTATTTTGTAGATGACCCTATTCAAGTGTATGATAAACATCATTGTACAACTTTGAGAGTAATGTATCATACTCCCATCTCCATCTCCACTATCAAAATCTAATCATCATACTGGTATGTGAGAGTAACAACTCTGGGCATACTTCAACCACGATTCAAATATTAACAAGGACTCAATGGTCACACTCACATGACATTAAGGAATCCAAGTGTAGGATGAATTATAATTATGTTGAACAAAGAGCCTTGCAAGTTGCAACTGATCATACAATGTTGCATGGGAATTAAACCTAAATTTCATGGGTTGTAAAAGTAGCCTTGACTGTAATGAAAATACAACACCCCTCTGCATTTATCAGAGCCCAATGTTGTCTGCATATGCCCTCTAATTCTGTAACATATAATGCAAAAAACATAGGAATGTCTTCACAAATCATAGGGAGAACAACGATGCAAACTACATGTTGTATTGCATGATCAAAACTATTCATGCAATATTAGTTTTTAGGCAAATTTTACACTTGATTGAAATGTATATCAAAATATGTGAAAGACTTTGTTGAATCCTAATATTTCACAAGTATAGAAAATTAGACTCGTATGATTACCAAAAGGTTCTTTAATTTATTTAATAAAAAGTCACATGATATGACAAATGACCTATCAGCACATGCCAAAAAAACTTGGGTGGTTGGGCATGTCACTATTTCATAGGATTGCATGGATTATATTTTACAAAACCTTAGACGTTGGCTTGGAATACATTCCAACCATTGTTTCCCCATCAAGAGTTGGAAATTTCACATGCAACAGTTTTACAAGTTTCTCATCGCATTTCAAATAAATTTTGATAAAAAAGGATACAAAATAGATACGAGCATATCAGAATGGTAGAAACCAAAAATTTAGGACAATAATATAAATTAATGTAGGAACTTGTTACATTCAAAATGGATTAAAGCTAACAGCTAAACTATTAAGTTTCATGTTTAAGACCAAGAAGCCTGCATGGGAGTCTCTGATTATAAATGGATGGAGTGTAACAATGAAAAATTATAAATATAGCACAGGTCATATGCTCAATTATTCACATCCCTGCTACCATTTCCCTTCTTGAGCATAAAGTGAATTGTTAGTTTAAAAATATGTGACAATAATGGATACTCTTTATCACTCCCATACATAGCTTCACCAATAAATGTCATTTGTCTACAGTTCTTACCTTTCATTCATTCTATAATGAATGGTCGTCACAGAAAACTTATTAATTCCTAAATAATGCAAACTTATATTTGATATCAACGAACATTTTCATTTATGTACTTGATTTGCATTGTTTTCATGAGTCGTTCAACTAAGTTATCGCTATAGGAAATTTTTATTAGACAACCATGGTCCATCATGCACTCAACAATGATCGTAAATTATAGTACCATTAACAAAGGAGAGCTTAAATATTGAACTAGAATGGTAAATGGATTAGAGAAGGAACTCACCTCCCAACCACAAACTGGCTACAATATATTTTCTTTTGCTATCAGTCAAACTCTAAATCCCAGAGGTACTACACAACCGGACAAGCTACTCCCTCCCCACGCTTAGTCTTGTTTCCTCCTAGTTGAATGCTTCTTTCCCTCACTCTCCATTCTCCCCCATTTTTTTTCCTCCCCTTTATTTTGCATTGCCTTAGGAAGAAATATCAGGCCTCCCCCCCATTGGAGACACTCACCTCTCGCATAAAAACCTCCCTCTCCCCATATCGAATTATACCTCTGCTATTGTTTTCTAGTGTGGCCAAAATCGTGTGAGACAATTCATGTTGCCCATGTGTCCATTATGTTCCATATTTTTCATTTAGTTAGCCTTGTTATTACTGATTTTTTTTGTGTTTATCTGCCCAGTCTTGATAGCCAATAACATACTGCAACTTAACATTTTCCCCCCTTCTTTTCCATTTAACCCATGTAACATGTCCACCTCATCCCTAGAATCGGTTGTTTGTTTGACTCAACCCATGCACATATTTATTAAAAATGATCGGGGCTATCACATTAGGTGTTCTAATTGTGACAGATGGAACGTAATGAAGACTTCACAATAATAATAAAATATATGTTTGGATTAATTTATGTGTTTTTGCATGATGTGATGAACTGTTTGTTTCCTATATTTCTATTGAAAACTTGAATATAATGGAATTAATTCGTACAATAGGGGTATACATATATTTTATGTTTTGAATGACTAAAGTGTTGATGATAAGTGTAGAATCCATATCTCCTTCACCAATGTAGAATTGTCTAGGTTCCTGCAATCCCTCATAGATGCCTCAAGTGAGCCTTCACCTAATAGTGAGTAATGTCGAAAGGGTCGATGTCTAAGGGGGTTTTTTGTCTAATTCACTCTAAATATGTGTACCCTCTATGCATCAACAATTGTTCCAGTTGCTGAGATTGGGATCTGTGATAGAAGGCGATGTGGAGGCCAACTAAGGAGGAAATACAATAGTGGGTACAGATGAAGGAATGTGATTTGTAATGGAACAAACCAGAAGATAGTGAATCAACACTAAGGAATGGTTACAAAGGCACATTGTCATATATTTTCATGAAATTTTCATTACTGAGTTCTCAATTACTTTGGCCAAGTGGTTACAAATACTATTAGAGGAAGTCATAAATTGGCACCTTATGGTACCACAAGATTAGAAATTTGAACTAATCCAAAGAATAAATTATGTGAACAATAAGGTATCATGTGTAGTATATTTCTACATGAATAGTATATTCGAGGGTTACATTATTGAATTTTCAATAAAAGGTGCTCAATCATACAGTACAATCGAATGTGAATTTTACAAAGGACCACGGGGAAATTATTCTGATCACTATTTACCTAGATAAAAATGTTATTGTGCGACAAGAGAGCTATGTCGCTAGAATCAGATATCATGAGAAGCTAGATTTATTTTCATGTGATGGGGAGATTGGGGAATGACGAGTGGATGGCTTGAGGGAATAAAGGCGAGGGATACAATAAATAAAGTAAAGAAATGAACATATTGAGGATGTCAAGACATCAAAGAGATAGAAGCGTAGAATATACAAGAAGGAATAGAGCACACACATTGGTGCAAGAGTAGAGTGTGATGGAAGAAGTTAGCGAAGTATTGCATAGTGGAGTAATATTTTGGCCCAGTAGTGAGGTAAGAGAGATATCTGTGTCGGGGTCTATGACAGATAGAAGGACAACGAGAAATATTAGAGAAGGAATAAGAAGGAAACATAATAGTGGAGATTGGGAAGGTAGCGATCGAGAAGAAGAGATCAATGTTGATCACCTGCTTGATGGAGTGTTGTACCTAAAGGATAACAATATATTGTGTAATGAATAGGGAAAGGATAAAGAAGGAAACCCTAGCCCATGTTAGAATGATAACCAGTGTATCCCACTGACCTCGCACATGCCATAACCTACATTGAACCCACGACCTCGCACGCATTATCAAGTAAAGAAGTAAGATCGCCCAATAATTTGTTACAGTTAGTTTCAGTTAGTGAAGAGAGTTAGGACAATAGTAAAGGTAGTCAAGGTAGTGGAAGTAGTGACACAGGGCCCAAGGTACCAACAAATCAATCAAAATCATTATAAAATAGTAATGCATAGAGCATCATGATGGAAATTGATACTAGGATGGGGAAAGGTAGTGAAAGAGGAAGGAGAAATGGGGTGTGGGGGGGAATTTGAGGTAGGGCATTCATTGCTATAGGATGGGAAAAGGTAGCATGCAGGCATCATCCAAGGCCTTGGCCTAGATGAGGACACAAGGTGTGTGTGTATCATTTTTTAAAATTATTATTTGTATATATTTCTATTTTTGTTCTTATTTTTTATTTTTTAATTATTTTATATATACTATATATATGCCATTTTAAAAAAGGGAAATTAAATTAATTAACATTGAGATTACTAATTTAATTAATTACTGAGGTTACAAGAGGGATAAATTGATGCTAGGAAGAGGTATGAGGGTGACTGGTAGTGCATCATGGTGCTCGCTTAAATAGAAATGGTAGAGGATATGCATATCCATGAGGATCTACTCAACATCAGTAACACTTGTTTACAAGCATAATTAAAGGAAAGCTTGCATCTAACCCAATGTATGCATGTGTGATTCCAGGAAGAGTCAAAATTGTCCTAAGCTACATTGATGATCCTTGTGTGTCATGCAAATATTCAACAATTTAAAATGGTGAGGATGTGAGGAAATCAAGGATGAGGAGGATCGTCCCAAGGACTACCTCATCCAAAAAACCCATTTCCATCATTGGAGCTGGTGTTGGAGCAACATTGTGCGGAAATATCTTAGGATTTGCGCAAGGGAGAACCATGCAAGAAATTTGGCTAAGGGTCAACATGCGAATGCAGAAATAGGGAAAGTCGTTAGGCTTAGGTTTTGGGTTTTTTCCCATGATAATAGTTACTGCCCATAGTAAAAATAGGTGTTTTGTTGGCTTTGCACCCAAATGTAAATATATAATTAGATAAAGCCATGATGTAAACGATATACTTATGTGTGTCTTTTGATGAGTGATTGTAATGCTCTGTATGATTTTCACACTGTAACAGTTGATCTATAGTTGGTAAGTTGCGACAATTAGAATGTAATAAATACTTCACAATAATAACAAAATATTTATTTTGGGTTAATTTCTCTGTCTGCGCATGATGTAATGAACTATATGTTTCCTATTTTTATGTTGAATATAATGGATTTATTGCGAAACACAAGGGCATACCTAACTTTTTTTTCTTTTTTTTTTTTTTCATGACTAAGGTGCTAATTATAACTAGAATCCATATCTCCATCATTACAAAACTTCTCAAGTTCTTGCAATCCCTTTAGATGCCTCAAGTAACATTTCACCTACTCATGGGTGATACTGAAACGGCCAGTGTCTGAGAGGTCTTGTTGGCTAATTCACTCTAAACCCGATTTTTCCCTCTACATGCCAACAAATAGTTTTATTGCTAGGATCGGGATATGTGATTGAAGGGGATGAGGAGGTTTTGGCTTCCCAACAATCTCCCCTCTCATTCAAAATGATATGGGACCCTTTTTGATTCATTTATTTTCTTTTGATTTTCATGATGGTAATGGTTTTGAATTATAGGCCTTGATATGGATTGTGATATGACTTTCTTTCATTTCATAATTGGTTTGTCATGAACTCCAATGGACTAGAAAACTTGCCTTAAAACTCTATTGGCTATGGTTATTGGTCATTTTATTTACGTGAGGTTGCTTATTCTTTTCTTATAATAATAACTTGATTCATGTGTTTTGAGCTACTTAATGCGGCCATGAACCTATTTAACCTAGACAACATTTGAATAGTAAAGTTTTCATTATACTTTATATATACCCTTGTTGTGATTTGTAGATAAAGTTGTGTGTGAACCATAATTTATTTTTATGTGTTATGCGAGCCTGATAATTATGAATGCCTGGTGACTCATGGAACTTGCTATGCATTAGTTGTATGTCATTTTGAAAATGTTTATTTTTTTATTATACGTGAAGTATTATCATGATTTTGTGTTATCATTATCATTATTTAACTTCGAATTTAGGTTTCCTTGGTTTTATGTTTTGGTTCACATAAAATTAATAATGATAAACCAATGGTTTTGTGCAAAATTTAATATTAGTATCAATGTGTTATATGGTGAAATGATATGTGGCCATGGTTGTTGGATCTAATGAGATTTGTTTTTATTAAAATACTTGTCACCTCTCATGTCATGGCACAATACATCCAACATGTTATCACTAGATTTGACAATTTTTCACATTATTACCATTATCATAACTCAAATTGCTCAACTCATAACTCCTCTAGTTGTGGTTATTGTTTATTGATACATTTTATACTATGTCTGTCAGTTATCCAATACATGGTATAGGGTTCCCCGTCCACATTTTGTGTGTTTCATTTCTTTGTTTTATTTTTCCATGTCACTCCCTCAACAGCTATTAATGATTTTGACCTCCATTATGCTTGTTTTACCTCCTATACAAGTTGAATCCATGCCAAAATTCTACCATATTTTTAGTCATGCCACCCATGATCATAACCGATCAAGTTGGAAGGGATCTTATCGAAGCATATTATGAATATGTGGCATTGTTTCAAAACTTTCAATGGTGGGAATTCGTCCAACTTTTCTAGGGTTTTACTAAGGGAGTGATTAAATCCTTTTCCTCAACCTAAAATGGTAAGAAGGTGATGGTTGGCAACCTAGATATTTCAGTGGATGTGGAATTCATAGTCGAAGCGACCCATCTCCCTAGAGAGGATGATAATTGGTTGAAGAACTTCCTTGTGCACAAAATACCTTAGAAGAAGTTCTTGGCCAACAAAGGTTATGCATACAATGTTAAAGGTATGTGTTGTTTTTTCTGCGTTGTTACATAACATGTGAAGGTCATTATGGATTAGTGCTTATCTATCACATGCATCTCCTCACATGCTTAATAAGGCTTTATATTTACACATTTTTTAGGATATTTTTGAGGTGTGTTTTAGTTCTAATTTTGTTCACTAAATTTAAAAGGATTCTATAGAATCTTGATTCTATAGCAGCCTTTGTTTTAATGTCAATAAAAGTTGTTAATTTGTTTTTCTTTATTTGCTGACAAGTTGTTCCCATTTACCTAATGACAACCTTGGTTTCGACGAAGTGATTATTGTAGATGTATTTCAACTCTCTTGTTATGTGTGAATGACTTGTTAGTTCTTTTATACCTATTTCTTTCAAGTAGTTAAGATTTGACCAACATGTCAAAGGCAATGAATTGTAATTTTGTAAAAACAATTTTATTTTACAAATTTAGCTTTGAACATAGTTAAGCTCTTGGGCTTGTATATAAACCTTAGAGTTTGAATAGTGAAAAGGAGGAGAGAACATTGAAAATAAATATTGGTTGAATATACAATGACTGTGGAAATATTATAAATCTTTTTGTAAGTGTGCCAGTTTGATTTTATTCAATAAAGTAGTACTTACTTTATCATTATTCTTCATGGTCGCTTTTCTTTGATCGTCTTCTTAATTTTTTACAATTTGATTTCTGAAAGTTTAGAAGGTAGAACTCTCTTATTTTGTGACTTTGATCGAGAAATGGGTACTGAATTTATTGCATTTATTTTCATTTATATTAGTTTAATCTATAGTTATTTATATCCAATCACTATCATCCTTCAGTGACTTGTGTCTTGAGGGTGGCAACTGATTTGAGCATTCCTCTTATCCAAGTTTCTGTGAATTGTTTCCATGAAAGTTAGATAACAGAGAAATGTTTTTTTCTTCATATAAATTGAATTAATATATTTTCTTTAGAAATTTCCAATTTGTTCTCTTATTTTGTTATTTATTTATTGAATTGTCTCATAAGTAAATAATTGAAATATAGTTCAATTTATGGGGATTGTTGCAGTGTTTTTTCCAATTTTCCTTAGTCGAGATGTAGCAATTAGACAACATTAGTTATTATTGTGCATATATGATTTGTTCTTTATGTGCACTATTAAGACCAACACTGATTTTTTTTTGTTAGTTTAAAGGAAAATAAACTTACATTTTCATAGTTCTATGTCTTTTATTCATTTGCATTAACGATTATCATTAATTTTAACTTATAGTTGCATATCTAAATTAAAATTAGTTTGCAATTTGTTATATTGTAGTAGGTATAAATACAATCATTCTTTTGACGAGATACATTAAGTTTCTGGGTGTTTTATGTGTTTCAATTATAGTTTATGTATCATTTGCACAATATTCAATGTATTTTAACTATTGATGCTAATATGATTTATGTATAATAATTTATTAACTATTTAACTTGTTTATTTAACTATTTATCATAAATTAAAATTAGTTTTCATTTCGTTATATTGTAGTAGGTATAAAACTATCATTCTTTTGATCAGTTACGTTAAGTTCCTGAGTGTTTTATGTGTTCTATTATAGTTTTTGTATCATTTGTACAACATTCAATGTATTTTAATTATTGTTGCTAATATGATTTCTATATCATATTTTATTAACTATTTAACTTGTATAATAATTATTAACTAATAGTTTTAGGTATATTAACAGTAGTTTAGATTTCATTAGTTAACCTTAGGTTTCCCCTAGTTCTTTTCCCACAAGAGGAATGATCCAAAGGCTAATGAAGCTTTAAAACCCATCGGAAGTGACCATCCCAAACAACTTGGGATATTTAAAGAGCCTTGATATGGGTCACATCCCCTTTGTTGACTAAGATCCTAAAATCCGCATAACAAAATTGCGCTAGAAGAAGGGCATACTCAACTTTAAATGGTTATGGGAATCTATAAGAGACAAACTGTTAGGTCCCCTATTTTTAGGAGAAGTAACACATACCCTCAACCTGCTGAGATTTCCTCTAGTTCTCATATTCAACCTATTCCTAAACGTACAACCAATGAACCTTCAACTCCAATCCATTCACAAGTTCAATATGAAATCGATGATTTTCTATAGAGGCCTTGGAAAGATCTTTCCAGAACTCAAGAGAGATTAGAATGAGAAAGGTATATTGAAATACAATTGCCTCAACATCTCATTTCACCTCTTGATTTCCATTTAGAAGACCCTTCAGTATTGGATCCCCATGTTGATGTTCCTCAAACTGTCACTACTACTAACGACAAGTTGCATGATATCTTAAATGGTAGAATTATCAATCTTAATCAATCGACATTTGAACTACCTACTGGTGAATCCATCCAACCCAATCTTTTTGGAGGATTTGGTCCACCTCCTTCCCCACTTATGTCGTCTTCTTCTCCTGAATATTCCTCTAGTGAAGAAGATTCTTATAAGTCATGTGAATCTTAGGGATCCCTACGAATGGATAACACTCTAGGAAACCCATGAAATAACCAATGTAACCAGGAAAATAATCTCATTGCTCCATGGCTTGACCAAGATGTTGTCACTATTCCCAATGTGCAACATCCTCTACCCATAAACCCCCACAAGTTTCTCCTAAAGTTTGATCCAGATTCTAAACAATCAATTAAGTAACATATCAAATATTTTATGTTGGATATTAGACAGAAAAATGTGTTCCATGAGGATGTTTTTTGTAGCTTGTTCCCCTACACTTTTGAGGGAAAGGTTGTAACCTGGTAATTTTCCTAGCCACTTGAAAGCATTACCTCTTCGAAATAATTTTAAACTCCATTCTTAGAGAAATTTGGAGACGAAAAAACCCTAAAATCCCTAGTCATGGAGTTATCAAATATGAAAATGGAAAATAAGGAAAAGGTAAAATATTTTAATGTAAGTTTCCTTTCACCAAAGAAAAAAATTCCTAATGATTCTATGCCTGCCCAAAACTTAATACTTTCCTATTAGGTTAAATCTTTGCCTACCAAGATTGTTATGTGGGTGAAGAGGGCCCAAAAGGCCACTTTAAAAGTTGTGTTTAACGAAGCTCTCTCCATTGAGAAAGATATTCTTAACTTGAAACCTAATTTTGACAAACAGAGTGACACAGCCTCATCTTCTAGTAAAAAAATTGAATCATTATCCAAACAACTTGGTAAAAAGAAGGAAACATATCCTTTTGACCTGGAAAGACTCCAAAAAGATCTTAACGAACTCTCTAATCTTGAGAAAAAATCGGAAGAAGGGACTTCTAATAGATCCAATTTCAATACCTCTTACAAGAATCCATTTCAAAATGCACATGCTCCCACAAATGAAGGCCTCATTGTTGAAGGCTTATTAGAAACTTTACAGGAAATTATTGTTAAATCTACCTTTGATGGTAACGATATAAAGGATGTTGAAAACTATATTGAAGAAGATGATAATCAACCACCCTCTGCCATAGGTCATTTTTTAGACATGTTGTATGAATATGATTCAGATTCAATCATTGCAAACCAGCACCAATATAATGCACACAGTAAAGGCCAGGCTAAAAATCAAGACGCTTCTCCTTCTAATAAGGTGAAGAACTCTAAAAAATAGCTAGGCAATACTCATAAAATTGTTGTTATAAATTTAGAGTATGATCCAATCGGAGATTTGAAGAAACAGAAAACCAATATCTCATTGTTTGAGATGCTTAAAATTATTTTAATATAGTAGAAAGTTCAACAATACTTTACTGGAAATTTTGTTAAAAATAAAGCTGCTCCTAATGGGAATGTAGCTAGGTTTGAAAAGTCTTCAACTGATCATGTACATATTTTAATGTGACCTTCAGAAAAATATCCTCCATAGATAAATAATTCACCTTCTTTCTTGCTTACATTCAAGATTTTTAATTGTAATTCTCACTATTGCATGATATATTCAGGAGCCTCCTCGAATGTCATGCCTTTTTTTGTATGCAAAAAACTTAACACCCACATTCAACCATATGTGCTTAAGATAGTACAAATTGATAGAACTAACATAAAAGTGGTAGGGAAACTCAATGATGTATTGATCAAATTGTCTTCAAATCACAAAGTTCACCAAACAATTGACATAGTTGTTGCAGACATTCTAGAAACATATGGTTTATTCCTAAACTGGGATTGGATGCAACATCTAAAAGAGTATATGGATACAAATTTAACTCATTTATGGTTACTCTGGAAAGGGGATCCCAATAAAATTAGAGTTAACAGAGAAAAATGCATGAAGCATGTTTCTATTGATATTGATTGTCCAAATGAACCAAGTATGTTTAATGATTCTTTAAATATTGATTCATTTTTCAGAAATTCTGTTGTTGAAATTTCTCTTTTTAATAATAGTGAGAAACAATTTGAACTTTTGTCTGTTAATAAGTTAGTAAAAACTGATAAAAAAACTTCTTGATATTAATTTTTATCCAAAATGTGAACTTTTCTCTTTATATTTTGATGGATCAAAATCGAAAGAAGGTGCAAGTGTAGATTGTTTTCTTTTAGATTCAATAGGTAATAAAATTTTTATTACTTGTAGACTAAAATTTGAGTGCACTAATAATATTGAATAATATGAAGCACCCATACAGGGACTTGAAAAGGCTCTAGATCTTGGAATCCAATGTTTAAAGGTCTACAATGCTTCTAAAATAATCATTAAGTAGGTAAGAAATTATATACATTGTGTTTCATCCCACTTGATAAATTACCAAACAAAGGTATGTGATCTAATTTCAAAACTTTTAGTATTTAATATTACTCCTATTCCTAGGTCTCTTAATCAAGAAGCTAATTTGTTGGAAAATGTAGCATCCAAATTAATTCTTGTTGAAGGATTTCAACCTAATTCTTTTATTGAATTGATGTTTAGGCTATCAATACCAGATAATATTGCTAACTGGCATGTTTTTTATCATGACCAATAGATAATTGAGTTCCTACATTCTAAAGACAATTTTTGTGACATAGTGATCAATGAGGTAACCCATGAAGAGAACCTTCACAATTTCTCCTAGATTCAAAACCAATGTTTAGTGGAAGAATCGATTGATTTGGTAAACCCTACCCCAACTTTGTTGTTCAGCTTGAGAAATTTTATTACTTAATAGATAGATTTAAGTTGTTAATTGTAAAACTAATAGTTCAACTATGCAATACGAAGTCATAAATTTGGGAACATAAAATAATCCACAAAATATTGACTTGGGAACTAATTGTACCCCTCAAGAAAAAAATATGATTTTCTCAGTTTATTCAGGGAATACAAAGATGTATTCACTTGGAACTATGAGGGTCTCTAAACTTTTTATCCCATTTTTATCCAACATACCATTCCCATAAAACCCCATGTTGAGTCTTTCCAACAAAAGTTGAGGAAAATCCATCCCAGTTTAGATCCATTTGTAAAGAGTGTATTGAATAAACTTTTAGTAGCTAAAATTATCTTCCATGTCCATTATACATAAAGGGTTACAAATTTCATGTTAGTAAGGATTAAGAATGAAGACATTCGTCTCTATGTAGACGTATAAACCTAAATAAATCTTCTAACAAAGGCAATACCTAGTTCCTCTCATGGAGCAAATCCTTCAATGAGTTTCAAGCTATGAAATTATGTCTCTTTTGGACGGTTTCTTAGGCTATAAAAAATTTATGGTGGCTCCCTCTGACCAACTTAAAACTTCCTTTAGAACTTCATGGGGACCTTTCACCTACAAAAAATACCCTTCGACTTGATTAATTTGGGGATACTCTCCAGTGGGTGATGGATATTTCCTTTCAAGGGCTAATGAACAAATTTGTTTTCATATTCCTTGATGATGTCACTATTTATTCTAAACAAATATTTAGCCATTTTTCACATCCTAGAAATGTGTTCAAACGATGCAGGAAATTTGGCATTACTTTAAATCCTAAAAAGTCTATTTTTTCATCCACTAAAGGAAAATTGTTAGGGTGTATTGTCTCTAAAGATGGCATAATGGTTGACCTGTAAAGAACCCATTCCATTGATAATTTATCACCTCCCAACTCTAAAAAGGCAATGCAGACACTCCTTGGGAAAATAAAATTCGTTAGACGATTTGCCCCTATTTTTTCTAAAATAGTAAAGCCACTACAAGATCTAGTGAAAAAGAGTTTGAACTACAAGTGGATTGACTAGGAAAAATGAGATTTTTGTACTATTAAACAAGCCATATTTGAGGTTCCTTCTCTGATGAGCCAAAATTTCTCTAGAGAATTCATACTCTATTCATTTGCTTCTAATTATGCTTATTCCATTGTCCTTACATAGAAAACAGGGTCTGATTGCGAAATTCTTAGTGCATTTATGAGCTCTTCCTTTAAGGGAGCCGAGTTGAATTACCCAGTAGTAGATAAACATGCCTTTTCTATATTTAAGGCAGTAAAGCATTTCATATCTATCTACTGAAGTATAAAACCAAGGTAATTGTTTCCTATCTAGTATTAAGAAACTTTCTTGTGGAGAAGGAATTAGGAGAAAAAAGAGCCCACTGGATGAAAACCCTCCAAGAGTATGACTTGTGATGAGCACTAGTATTGCAGCAAGAATGTTGCAACTCCTGGGGCTACCAACTTTACTTTATCAACCCGGTGTTTGTACAAACTTGGAGGTGACAGTGTTGTATACACAAGTAGATGTAATGGGTCCACTCTTTGTCACTGTTGAACTAGCAATAGACCACTAGGGTTTCTCAAACCAGCCTTCTATTGATTTAGAAGAAGCTTGATTACCAATGGAGAAAGGGGAATTTTACCCTAATTGAGAGAATTGAAATATTATCTACTGCAGTAATGAAAGACTGAAATAAATTCTTTAAACACACCACTCATCTAACTATTTGTTAAGAGATCTTGCTTCAGAAGAACTCTAAGCTAACATATGTGTAATCCTAACTATCCCTAAGCATGCAATCTTATATAATCAAACACTCTAATGATGTGCATATGAATGAAAATAATAACCTTTTTTTCCTTTTTGTCCTTTTTGTGAAAATATGAATGATAATTCTTCTTGGTTGTATGGTAGGTGGGCTAGGTGTGGAGAGATATGGTTGTGAAGGGTCAAATGGCTTTGGAGGAAAGTAGAAGTCTTCCACAAATCGGCCTCAAAACAGGCCACTACAGGTCGTCCTACAGGATGTCCTAATGCTCCTACACGATCCCCTGTATTCCTATAGGATCCAGACGAAATCATAAGGAGTGATTTGGAAAGTGGTATAGGGTTTAGAGAAGGTGAATGATGGAAGATATATGGAAAGGGAGTGATTAGGACTTCCTCATAACTCAAACCAAAGTTTGTAAGATGGTTGTATTTTCTCAACAAACATGGAAAATTATTCTTATGGAATGATAAATCGATTTATGGACTTAGTGGATTTTAGTGATCATGGATGGAGGATGTTAGGCTAGGGCTGCTAACATGAGATATTCCTGCATTATTGAAACTCCCGCAATACACACATTACCGGCATTTACCCATGAATCATGTCAAACAAGAAATATTTCCAATCAACATAAGAAAACATAATTCCATCATTTAGTTGCCTAGTTCATGCATGGAAATACTTGTAGAATATTGTGAAACACCATGAGATATAATACAAAGCTGGAGATATCAGAAATAACAACTGAAACTTATGCTTGAAAACTGAAAAGATGCTGGCCTAATTAGCAGAAAACCCTAAATTCCATAAGAAATCAGAATTTTGTCTTTTTGGGGTTGAATAGGAGTTTTTCCTCAAACCATGGTCCCTGAAGGGAGGAGTGAGGGAATATCCACCTGCTATCAGCCTTTTTGGTATTCCTTTATCTCTCTAAAGCTACTGCTAAAGCTAGGCACGAAAGGAATCAAATTAATCAAATTCACCAATACTTGCAATGAAACAATGCCAAAATCAATTCAACAATTAATCTATGAAATAACCTAAGCATACAAATACAATAAGAGGAACCTCTGCTGCTAGGGTTGAGCCCTAACCCAAGAGCTTCAGCCCTCTAAGTCAACTCAGTGTTGGATCAAGGAAATGCTCATTCTCATTATCATATAAAAAAAATTACATAACTATGTTTTTCCACAATCCTTCAACTCGAAAATTCTTAGTGCTCTTACATCAAAAATCTGAATCATAATGAGGCTCTAGGCCTCATTATTTATACCAATGAAGCCTCCAACAACTTCCTTAAATCTAGGGAGGCTTGGCTCCCAAACTCAAGATGAATTGGTTCTTGACTATGACTAGCTCGACTGCCAATGGTATCCATGACTCGACCGCTTGCAACTCCGAGCTAGTGTGATTTGATTAAGGGATATTCGAATGAGTGAGGATTTAATGAGGAAGATCCATCTCCTATAATCTCTCCTTCTTGTCTCATTCAAGTTCCTGCACCTTAATTAGCCAAAATTGCCATGATTTTCTCCCAAAAACCTGCAATCAATGCACATTAGACCACTAGACATAACATCTTACTTTTACTCATCTCATTAAACAAAATACAATTAAAACATTTAAGGAATTATCAAAAGAGCTTATTTTAGTAAGCTTGGAGGTGTATTAAGGTCCATATAGTTACCCAGTAATGAGGCTCATCATCACCCCCTACTGAAAGTGTTTCTCATCCTCTTAACAACTTAATCTATCTCCATGTCCTTCATTGCTCTCGTGGCCTCCCTGACATCCCACGCTTCTGCTCTAGTTTCTTCTTCCTATGAATAATATCATGTCTTCCTCTCTATCTCTTCCCACTAATTTATTTCTTCTTCTTCTTTCCTTCCTTCCAACATTCCTAAAAGAAGTGGTGGACTGAGTCTCAAGCCAATCCAATTGACTTTGAGTCTTTGTAAAGCTTTCTTATGCATTACCAAATCAATCAAAAGCATCACAAAGAAAAATTGCACATAGCATCATGTCTAGCATTAATTATACTATGCAAATGTTGGTCCTTTATGGCACTGGATTAGGGATCTCAAGCAATATATTTTTTTCCATGACACAATATATATTTTCAAGCAATTCCAAGACGAAAAAATTAAGGTGGGATAGTTGGAGACCACCTTCAAGGATCACATGTTAACTTGATATATGAAATATAAGGCTACCACACTATGAGGGAAAGGTATACCATTGAGAGAAATCAGACAGACATTGTTAAAGGAGTTCCAAAAACCAAAATCATAATCCCAATGTATCACAAAGATTGAGGAGATTAAACAACACATCAGTGAGATAGTATGGGACTGTGATAATAGGCTTTATTTTTTTGTTGGGTTGGCTATCATTTCCAATTCTAGATACACAACATAGAGAATGATTTATTGCGAGTCTGTTGTGTGGAAAAATGTGACTAGGTTCGGTCTTCATAGTTATCATTGTACTTGTATCAATATGTATTTCATGTAAAAACAAAAACAAAAACAAAAAAACAAAAAAAAATAATAATAATTATTATTATTCTTTTCTAGTCAAAGCATGTTCTTCATATTTCTAGGATTTATTGAGTCAAAGAATTGTAATTGAGTTAAAGTCATACTTGGAATTCCTTGAAGATAAAGGAAACAAAATGTTCAAAAATGTAATTTGGGTCAATTCACCTCAAGAAGCCAATTCAGACCTCAACGATGACAAGTCAACTCACTCAAAAATCAGTGATTTTCAGTGCTTTTCTATGATGAGTTCTAAGGGGAAATATGTGGAGTTCATAGGCTACATTCCTGTGATGACTTGCAAGTTACTATGAGAATATTTTACAAAATAAATTTTAGTGTATTGGGTTATATGTATGAGATAAATATGAGTTCTCTGTGGAAGATGACCTCAGATAAATGTGAGTTCTTTGTCGAAGATGATATGAGATAAAATGAGTTCCCTATGGCATATAAACTAGACTGATGCAAGTTAATGTGGTTGATAATTATGCTATCTCCTGTTACTAAGATTGATGGTTTCTACAATGATGATGCATAATTTGGAGGGCTTGACTTGGCATCTTGGAGGTTGGATTCTTGTATTAGCCTTGGGTATTAGATTTCTCACTTTGATCTGATTCTATAAGAAAAGATGTTCGTTGGGTTTCCCCCTTGTGGGATTTTTCCTTGGCTTGGAACCTACACTTTGTGTTCATTGTATTTTGTGATCTTTATATTTTATGTTTTGGTAATTGTTTGATGAAGAGAACATAATTAAAGAAATAAGAAGCCAACAAATATTCACAAGCAACTATCAAGTAAGAGAAATCAACCATAATTTTCTAGCCTGTTCATTTCTCAACATGTTGCTACATATATGTATCTTGTTAACTCATCATAATTTTGCTTCACAACTTGAGGCTTTAGAAACTTCCATGAAGTTAGAAGCATCTCCTACCAAAAGTGAAAACAACACAGGGATGGCACAAGTCCAATCGCAACTAGTAGCCTTAACAATATAGTTGAAGGACCTAGAAAAAGGTAAGGAAAAGCATGAAGAATTTTGTTGTACAAAATGTAGGAAGGAAGGACATCATAGGAATGAATTCCTAGTTGTGACAAAATAGATTGCTATAGGCACTATGAATATGTTGGCATAAGGTAGGGGACTATGGTGTGATGTTTATAGATTTTGGATTCATATACCAACATCTTGTCCTATGATGCAGAAGTAACAAAGCATGGTTAAAACCCTATTATGCAAATTTTGTAAGTCAGTACGACATGCCATACATACTTGTCACACATTGGATTTAATGAGAGAGTGCACTACTTATACATACCAGGTACAAGAGGCAAAAGTATATGAAATTGCAATTCCAATCTATGGCACACCCAAAGCATACAATTAAGGAATAGGTTAAGGGATGAAAGGAAGAGGACATAGATTTCAAGGTAGAGGCAGATGAGGTTTTGGAAGAGGTATGGGCCTAATCATTTGTTATAACTACGGGAAACCAGGACACATTGTGCGAGATTTTCTTAACCCCTGCATGACATGTACCTACTGTAAATAATTGGACCATGCTAATGAAGACTTTCCTCAACTAATTGTGAAGTGGCAAGAGAAAAACAGACAAGATGTGTAAATTATAGCTATTGAAGTGTGCATAGTTTGTCCACAAGTAGGAGAAATTATGAGTAGAGGGATGAGGACAGGAGTAGATACAAGTGGACAAGGGAGTTAACCATACCATTGGGTAAGAAAACTAGCAGAGCTACCTCATAGGTTTGATTTAGTAAAGGAAAAAGAAACATATAAGGAATATAGAAGAGAGTTGGTTGTGATAGAATAGGGTCCATCTAGTTTGACCATGTAGCAAGTACAACTAGTATACGACATGCCTCTGATATATGACTAGTTTGCACCAAGAGAAGTGGGTGAAGAGGTAAGCCCCATCACGAATTTCTTGAACAATTGTTTAGAATTAATAAAAGATAGATTGGCCTTGGATAAGACACATAAGATGATGGACCAGTGAATGTAAGGATGGGAATTTCCTGTCACGTAGACCCCCGGGTGTGAAGTTAAGTAGATTATGTGCAAGAAAATAATAATTAGGGAATTTAAACTTAATGTGGAAATTGGAGTATATTATATGGACCATATTATCCTAGACCTAGGTTCATATGTTAACATTCTTCCAAAGCCAACATGGGAAATGATGGGAAAACCAAAGCAAATTTGGTCACCTATCCAACTGAGAATGTCCAACCAATCTAGAATCTTTCCTCTTGGCAGATTAGTAGGGTTATAAGACAATATTGGAGTTAAGAGCGATATTTATTTTTACGTAATCGAGATTATGGATGATACTAATCCTTATCTTGTGTTACTTGTGATTGACTGGTATTTTGACAATCAAGTTATAATCAACGTCAAGAGAAGGAAAATTATTTTTGAATCAAGATATTTGAAGGTGACAACACCATTAGTTTCAACAGAGGGAGATCGAAATGTGGAACTGGTGAGTGATGGATTCATTGAAAAGAATATCGATAACATTTACAATGCGACTTCATTCATGACTATGTTAATCCAACTGTTGATGGGGTGTTGAGTTGGTGAAGTGTTAATTCCTATGCATCAGATTCATATGAAGCACTTGAAAATTGGCAACATTGGTTGCATGAAGTATGCACAAGATGATGTTCTCGTATTATTATCATAGTGATCTAGATTAGAGAAGAGGTAAGTGGTCTCCCAAAGCATGATTGAATGACATATGTATGTGCCTTTTTGAAACAAGTTTTGCATGTACCAAATCAAATCAAATTTCTAGCCTTATATGTAACTATGAAAGAAAGTCTTGCATGATGGTGGGTTGTGCAAAAGGAAACGATAGAAAAAATGGAAGACATGTAGAAATTTTCTACATATAAGATTTAGACTGAGTACAGTGAATGAGGGATAGAAATATGTTGGCTTGGGGTGTCCAACCACTCATCTTAAAGGTTGTGTAACAACATGGATGAAGAAGAAGATACCAGAAGAAGAGTGGGTACATAGGTTTGTACATACACTAGACATATTCTCTAGAAATTGGTATACATAACTAGAAGTGAAAAAAGGAACACCAAATTAAGTAGATATGAATCATAACTTCAAGGTGACTTTTAGCTTTGAACTAGATGATCCTTCTGTAGATACAACATTGGAAATTGTTAGAGAGAATATTTTACAGCAAAAGGTCAAATTGTGCAGAAAATTAGTACCCTGATGTCTCGTGCACTGACACTCTCAGCTTGTTAGACAACTTATGGAATGCTACAATGTCTCAGAGGGATGAAAATAAGAATACGACCCAAGGAATTTACATATACTAAAAAAAGAAGGGGAGCACATGGTAGCAAGTCCAGAACTCGAATATGTCAATTATGCCAATCCTATCAAGACATACAAAGTAAACATTGTGACTATAGATAATATGAAGTTTTCCATTATTGGAGAATATTGTAATTAGGAAACAATAGAGAAGATTGTCAGTTTACCATGCAAATATCAAGTCTTATTCCCAATAACTTTCTCAGAGATGAAAGGAATAGCAGGAAATCTCAAAGAAATGAAGATCCCATTGAAGCTGGATGCAAAGAGAGTTAAACAGAGACCTTATAGGTTGGATCCAATATATAAACATAAAGTGGATAAAGAATTAGATAGAATGTTGGAAGCATGGATTATTGAACCAATAGAAGGATATGAGTGGGTAAGTCTAACGGTGGTGCAGGATGAGAAGACTGGTGAAATTAGGATATGTGTGGGCTTAAGGAAACTTAATGATGCATATGTACATGACCTGTTCCCGACCCTATTTATACATGAAGTGCTGAAGAATGTAGGAGGACAAGATGCCTACTCATTTACAAATGGATTTTTAGGGTACCATCATATCAAGATCATGCCAGAAGACAAGAAAAATACTAATTTTACAACAAAATAGGGATTACTCGAGTGTATTGTTACGCCTTTTGGTCTAAAAAATGCACCTATAATGTTTTATAGAGTGGTGGTAGCAGATTTCAAAGATTTCATACATAAATTCTTTAAGGTATCTATAGATGATTGGAAAATATTAAACCTATTGAAGAAACACATTGACGTTCTAGGCTTCGTGGTTGATAAATGTCAGTAATTGCAAATCTCATTACACTTGAAGAACTATATTTTTTGTTCACAATTTAGTATTTTTTTAGGTCGTGTGGTATGCAAACAAGGTATGTTAATAAACTCTAAGAAGATTGCAGTCATATTATGTTTACCTCCACCAAATTCAGTGTGACAATTACATCCAACTTTGGGTCATACAAGCTAATGTAGAAATTTCATACAGGGATATACGAGGATTACAGATCCCTTGGAGAAAATTTTGAAGAAATAAGTTAAGTTTTAGTGGAATGATGAATGTCAGCATGCTTTAGATACTTTGAAGGAAAATTTGGTTACCATGCCAATTTTAGTCTTTTTGGATTGGGGAAAGGACTACCATGTTCATGTGGATGCCTTGTCCATAGCCTTGGCCACAATGTTAGCTCAAACAACAGAAGGGAATATAGATCACCCTATTGCATTTGCTAGCTGAAAAATATCAATAGCTAAGCATATTTACACCACTATAGAATGAGAAGGGTTGGAAATGGTATATGCACTATAGAAGTTTTGACATTACCTACTAGTGTCACACTTCAGAATGTACACATACCATTTTGCACTGATATATTTGGTCAATAAACCAATGTTTGGGGGGAGAGTATGAAAATGGTTGTTATTATTTCAAGGATCTGACTTTTAGGTCATTGTACAACCAAGAAGACTCTTTCATGCATTTTGACTGGAAAGGATGAAGGAAACCTTGATGATAGATTACTAGATGCACACTTATTTGTAGTAAAAATGGTCAATGATTACTTCATAGATATTGTTCAATTTCTTAGTAATGGACTAGCCCCAACAAATTATATAGTCACACAGAAGAAATAGTTAGAGGTGAAGGCAACAAATTACCAACTAATAGCAGGATACATGTACAAGTTGGGTTTGGATGGCATACTTTAGCAGTGTGTGTTGAAACATGATAGGTCATTAATATTATCATAATCACATGAAGGAGCAGTAGGAGGCCATTATGTACGTAAGGATACCGTGCATAAGATCCAATGTGAAAGATTTTGGTGGCCCACTCTCCACAAGGATGCCAAGGAGTTTTTCCAAAATTGAAATGTATGTCAAAGGATGGGGAATCCATCTAGTAGGGATGAGATGCCATTATTTCGAGAGGTAACACTACAAACATTTAACAGGTGGGAAATAGATTTCAATTGACCTATCAACCCACCTGCAAAAAGATTAAGAGTGAGATTTATAATTACTATAATGGAGTACCTTACCAAATGGATTGAAGCAAAACTTGACCGAGATTGCATCATAGAGACAACCACGTGATTTCTATTTGAAAATGTGGTTACGGGGTTTGGATGCCCTAATGAGTGATCAAGGAAACTCACTTTCTAAATAAGACAATTGTTTCCTTAATAGAAGAATTTCACATCAATCACTAGAAGAGTATTGCCTCTCATCCTCAAGCGAATGGCACTATCGAGGCTTTCAACAAAATTATGGAAAACACTCTAACAAAAGTATATAATGAAAAAATAGAGGACTAGGATCTATGAATTCTGATTTATCTATGGCCATAGAAGACTACATGTAAGAAACAGATAGGATAGACACCCTTCAAGTTAGTATATGGACAAGAAGTTGTAATGCCTATGGAATTCATAGTGCCCATTTTTTTCATTGTTGCACTAGAAAGAAAAATTGATTCTCATGCAATAGGTCAAAGACTGTCAAAGCTGCTACAATTAGAGGGAGATTGTGCAATTGTAGGATTTCATCAGAATGTCTAGAAAGCACATAAGAAATCTTGGCATGGTAGGTGCATAAAGTAGAAGAATTTCTAGCCAAGAGATTTAGTTTTTCTCTATGACAATAAATTTCTAAAGCATCTAGGGAAGTTTTAGATGCATTGGTTAGGTCCTTATGAAATCAAATGTGTAACAGAGGAAGGATTTGTCCAGTTAGAGAAGCTTAATAGGGAACCTGTAGAGGGAATTTTCAAGGGAATCTGACTAAAAACCTACAAGAGAAGCCAACCTACCACATAGTGAGGAGGTACGCACAATTCTAAAAATAAAAAATAAAAAATGAGAGAGTATTTTTATGTCTTGTCCAAATAGTTTAGGCAACACGCATGAGGGAAAACATCATAGATTTTTGATAAATTGTTGGAGAACACTAATAAGAGGGAAAAAATGGGAAGTGGAAAATGGAAGAAGTACAAAAAAATGTCACATTCAACCATGTTGGATGCACACCATGGCCACAGAAGGGATGAAAATCCACTTAATGAATGATCAAATGAGTGCACTATAATGATGAGGATTTATTCAAAGCAACAAATCTGGAAAGAATGGTTGTGGATATTATTTCCACTTTCCCAAGTACGCATGCTAAGGCAGTATACCCCAAGAGAGTTAAAGGCAGTGACATCTAGAATCAAGTCTGATAGATTTCAAATTATGAAGAAGCATGGAAACAAATTATAAATTTTAGTGATTTAGTCGAGAAATTCCATTATGTCTAGGATAGATAGAGAGTAGAGAGTGATGTAAGAAGGCTATAATGGTAGAGAATAAGAGTTGAAAATCTAGAAATCGACAGAAAGCTCAAACAATAGCCATCAAGAAATGAGCATCAAAGAAGAAGGCCAATACTAAGACATCAGGGGTATTCGCAGAACTTTTATAGTCCATAGAAATTCCAGTAAAGATACCAAATTTGAATGATGCAATGGAGGGGAAGTTTTCAAAAGTATATGTACCACTAAGGAATTTGAGCACACAACAGTTCTTAGAGTTCATGGGGGCATTGCACCTGACTAGAAAAGGAGTATTGTTAACCACGAGTAGCATGAAGATGGATGAAGATGCATTA
Source organism: Pinus taeda (assembly GCA_000404065.3). NCBI lineage: Eukaryota > Viridiplantae > Streptophyta > Pinopsida > Pinales > Pinaceae > Pinus > Pinus taeda. Next base: position 68,193 of record APFE031175554.1, read on the forward strand.
ATTACAACAATTAGAAGGATTTTACCATGTATTGATTGAGAGGTGGCATGCAGATCTTTGTGCAAAATTTAGGTGCAGTGTTTTCGGGCCAAGGGGGTTTTAGAAGATGACAAGGGAGGAAAGAACATGTACTCGTAGCCTTGAGGGCAAGTGCCAGAAGGAAGAAGATTTGAATAAGTAGGAGTAGCACACCAAATTTTGAGCTAACGAAGAAAAGGCTAAGCCAAATATTGGGAGTTAGACTTATTGTGATGAGGACGGATGATGAGTGGAATAGAAGAAGGACTAAGTGGCTCAAGATTAGCCACAGGAGAGTGTTAGGGGTCTGTTAGAGCAATGTTTTGAGGGTTTTGGGATCTACGTAGAGGAGCACAATGTAGGAAAGTCAACCAAGGGTTAGCGCATAGAATGCAGATATAGGAAAAATTGTTAGGCTTAGGTTGTGGATTTTTTCCCATGGTAATAGATACCGACCTTAGTAAAAATAGGTTGTTTGTCAGCTTTACGCCCAAATTTAAATCTACAAATAGATCAAGTTGTGATGTAAAACATAGTCTTGTGTGTGTGTGTGTGTTTTGAAGAGGTATTCTAATGCTTTATATGAGTTCCACATTGTAACAATTCATCTATTAGGTTTGTGAGCCATGAAAATTGGAATGTAATGAAGACTTCATAGTAATAATAAAATATTTGTTTTGGATTAAATTTTGTGTTTGTGCATGATGTGATAAATTTTTTGTTTCCTACTTTTTTGTTGAATATAATGGATTCAATGCGTAGAATAGGGGTATACCTAAATTTTTTGTTCTAAATGACTAAGGTGCTAACGATAAGTGAAGAATCCATATACCCTTCATCACTGCAGAACTATCCAGGTTCCCGGAGTCCCTAATAGATGCCTCAAGTGAGACTTTACCTACTCATGGCTGATGCTAAAAGGGTCAACGTCTAAGGGGTTTTGTTGGCTAATTCACTCTAAACCCAGGTCTTCCCTCTGCGCATTGACAAATGGCTCTCATCTTGCACTCACTAAAGGAAATTAATGAGACTAAGAGGGTGAAAAACAATGAAGGTGGAAGTAGAGCACCCTCCATTAGGGATAGGAAACCCCAAAGAATTAAGGGACTCTAATAAAGGATTGTTAACATTATGATGCATTTGTTGTCCTTGATGGAAACTCACATGTAACAGAACCAGTATATGGTAACTAGATGAACCCATAGGTTTGTTCAGAGGTGACAGAATGATGGAACAAAATACCAGGATGATGGATCAAAGGTTTACAGATCTGAATCAGAAGTTTGATACAGGTGAATATTTGAAAATCTGTACGCAGGTTCATCAAGGCCAAGTCACGTATACACGTGATTTTAGTGAAGCAAAGTAGCATATGGTTTTTGCACCATGGTATTCTAAATACCAGGGGTCCTTACCATGGTATTGGCCCATAGTAATGAGCCTGACGATGGATATTGATCCATTAAATATTACCACCAACACTAATGTAGTTTTGACTCATGGTATTGGATAAGGACTAAGCTATATAAAGAAGTGAAGATCAAAGTTCTAGATGTGAAAGTGAAAGGATTTTTTATGAATACTTCAATATAAAGTATATTTTCATTGTAAGGTCCATAATTGTCACATAGATATGAAATAATTATGCACCAACGAATACAATGATGGATCAAGATCATGAGACCTGAAATGACTTTTCATTGTATGATCTGCTCATGGATTGACTAGATCTTAGTACCAAAGCATGTTTTTATCTTTGAATATTATGATCTGGGTCTTTCTGAAGTTCTGAAGAGTTGCACAGTTTTAGGTCAAAATTTTCACATCTATATGTTGGTTGGTCTTAGAAAATGTGTATATACACACGAGTTCGATTCTTCAAAGTCACGTATATAAAGTAAGGGGTTTCTGCTTAGAAATGACTAATCAACTTCATCAGTTTGTTGTTTCTCTTCTATCTGTCAATGATGTCCTCATGTTGATCTGGGTTGAGCGATAATGTCTAAAGTGGAACTGATTAAATGATGAAGCTGAATTTTTCTACATGTTGATTGGTTGAAAAGATTATTGATGTTGTTGAATGTAAGAGGGTTTTGTAAGCTAACATAATATTTCAGAATATCTCTGGTCAACTGTGTGTTGATACAATATTTTGAATTTAGTTCTGTGTACTAGTTACAATGATCTAATTGTTCCAATTCATTGGTTAAGTTTTGATTAAGTGTCAGTTGATTGGGTTTCAGTGATTTATTATGTGTCAAAGGTTGATGATTAAGGAATTTAGACTTATGTGATCCATAACATTGTTTAGAGAATCTTCGGCGAAAGCACATAGATAATCATTTGTCGACGCGTTTCGAACCAACCAGTGTGGTTCATCGTCAGGACAAGTTGAAGAACTGATCCAGTTTTGCATGTTAAATAGAATGGGCAGAGATTCCAATGGCTAGATTAATAATGGCTAAATTTGACCTTATGACCACAGTCAAATAATTTAATATTCTTGCTTAAATTTTTAGTTATTATTATTCCCAGAAATTGGATAAATTAGGTAAAATTTTAAGTAAAAATATATAAAGTACTCTTACCGGTTAGAAAATCATTTGATTATTTAAATAAATAT
>APFE031175564.1:8170-23660 GCA_000404065.3 Pinus taeda
CGTTGAAGGTTCTTGACAAAATTTGATTCTTCCTCTTCTTCTGATACGTGACCTGACTCATAGTAATCTCCTTTGCTTGAAGCCTTGAAAGCAGCTTCTCTCTTGATGATGGATATTCCTTCAAGCGATTAAGCTTCTTCAAAAGGACCTGCTCTGATACCAATTGTTGGAAATAATACTGAGAGGGGGGGTGAATCAGTATTATCAAGTCAAATATTCCTTTTTCAAATCCAAATGATATACGCTACTTCAGTTAATTAAACCCGTAACTATGTAGAAGGAAACCTGCGTATACTATGAAAACTTATAATTTACTTTATCTTTCAGATGTTGATTGTTAATTTGTGTATCATAATCAAATAACCAATAACCAGAAACAGTAAAACAGAGCAGAAGACAATCACACACAAGAACACAAGATATAAGGTGGAAACCCAATGTCGGTGAATACCACCTGCTGCAATTCGTCTCTATCTTCTCTTTAATTAGAAACTTCTTTTTACAATTGTACTGGTGCAGTCCTTTTCCAGTACGCAGGTTGTAACCTGCAGAGAGATACAACCCTCTCTCATTTTCCAGCTTCTCCTGGAAGGGAAAAACAACCCCCTTAGCTCTTGCACTAGCCAAGATACTAGTACATAGGTGCTGGCCTACAGAAGGCTACAACCTTCTCTTTCTTCCAGGGACCATGTTTCATAAATTTTCAGACTAGATCCATGAACATCAATCAATCATCAAGAATTTTTGCATCAAAAAATCTCCTTTTCACCAATTAGCACTGAATCACGTAGACACTTCTCTGACAACAGTATCCAAATCACAGTAACAGTAACCACACACCAAATTTGAACCCAGAACACTGTAGCAATGAACAGAAGCAACTAGATCACAACTCAAAAGAGATATGCTACTTTAATAACCTGAAACCTGCGTACAGATCTATACAGGATAATTCTCTCTTTTAGATATTCAAACACTAATTAATCCAAATTATTAGATTTATAGATCAATCAAGCGCCACATATAACAGATCAAAATCATACAAAGATACTATCATTCAAGCTTAAAGATTATGACCCATCAATAGAACTTATCCTTCTCCTTGCGCTCAGGTTACTTCTTTATTCATATCTAGATCTGCACCATAACCCAATCGCAGTATTCCAAATCTAGCACTTTATCAGATATTCAATAACAATTCAGATGATGCTTTGCCAAATGATCTCCTTCCTCTTTTATAGTCTTAGGCCTTTCACAATTCCACGGTCCAAAACCATAATAACACAATACCATGAACCCAATACTTGGGATCGACACTTTTGGATGCAATACCACGGACCAAAACCATAGGATCAAAAACTGTCGGACTAATACCATGAACCAACCATGAAAGTGCGTCAACTTTTCTCCACATGAAATAAACTTTTCTCTACATAAAATTCCGTGAACTTTCTCAACATGAAATAAACTTTTCTCTGCATAAAATTCTGTGAACTTTTCTCTACATGAAATAAACTTTTCTCTGCATAAAATTCCGTGAACTTTTCTCCACATGAAATAAACCTTTCTCTGCATAAAATTCTATGAAATTTTCTCTACATGAAATAAACTTTTTTCTGCATAAAATTCCGTGAACTTTTCTCCACATGAAATAAACCTTTCTCTACATAAAATTCCGTGAACTTTTTATCCACATGGAATAAACTTTTCTCTGCATAAAAGCCCGTGAAATTTGTTGCACTATAATTTATCATCTGAGATGAGTGGGTTGCCATCAAGTACAACATATGTATCATAATGCCAACAACGAATGGAATCATGGATGATATCTACTGCAATAATGAATATAAAAGAGATGGAAATGCAATCCTACTTTGTAAAACTAATTAAATGCTAGCTTAAATGCAGTAAACTCTTAAAGCTTATGATATAAATCTGTGTTTTTTGGGCTGCATAAGGGTCCCTTTCTCAAATCATGATCCCAGAGGGAAGAAGTGAGGCCAAGACACTTGCTGACTGAAGTAAGGGACAAATGGAAGCAAACTAATAAACAACCAATCAAATCTACACTACTTGCAATGAAAACCTCTAAAGACAAATTAACAATGAAACTATGAAACTAAGCTAAACATGTAGATACAAAAGAGGAGCCTTGGCTGCTAGGTTTGGGCCCTAACCCAAGAGCTTCAACCTTCTGAGTTAACTCAGTGATGGCTCAAAAGAAAACTCATTCTTATTACCAAAACATAAAATTACATCAAAATCTTCCACAAGTCTGGAGCTCGAAAATAACTTGGCATTTTACAACAAAAATTCAAATCCTAATAAGGCTCTAGGCCTTTCTACTTATAAAATTGAAGTCCCCAACAACTTCCTTAAAATTAGGGAGGCTAGGCTCCCAAACTCAAGATAAACTAGCTCTTTGTCTCTCACTTTCTCGGCTGCCTTCTAATCCTCATGACTTAGTTTCTTGCACTCCGAGCTAGTGTGATAAATGGAGGAATATTCGAATGGGGGAGAAGTAAATGAGGAGGATTTACTTCCTACAATCCCTCTCCCTTGTTTCTTTCAAGTTTCAGCCTTAGTCTTTGCCAAAATTCCTTGATTTCCTCCTTCAAACCTGCATTCAATGCATATTAATCCACTAGGCATGATATCCCACTCTAACTCATCTCATAAACAAAATATAATCAAAAACATGTAATAAGTTGTGAGAAAAGTTGGTTTGACTAAGCTAGGAGGTGAATTAAGGCCCATATGATTACCCAATGATGGGGCTCATCATCACCCCCGTATTGAAAGTGTTGCTCATCCTCTAAGCAACTCAATCAATATCCATATCCTTCATAGCTCTAGTGGCCTCCCTGACATTCCATGCCTCTGTTGTGGTTTCCTTTTCTTGTTCATAGAAACCTACTTTCTTTACTACCTCTTCCCACAACCTTTTTTCTTCTTTTTCCTTGCTTCCCTCTAGCATTCCTAAGAGTAGTGGTACACTGAGTTTCAAGCCAATCCAATTAACTTTGAGCCTTTGCATAGATTGTTTGTACATGGGTGTCTTATTCAGTGCTTCTCTCATCCTTTGAGGAGAGTGGTACTCTCTTATCTTTAAGCTGTATGGAAATGTGTTCCATATCCTCAGGAAAGCATGTATGTTTTCATCCCCTAACAACCTAAACATGTCCTCAAAATGTGAAATTTCTTACTCTTGGGTAGCAAGATACCTGGGTGCAAGCTGAGGATCATTTGCAATTAAATTATGTGTGCTAATGAGAACCATTAGATTGGACTTCTCAGCTCTGATCATAAGAGGTTATGTTTGTTCTCTCACCAATATCCTTTTCATTTCTACAGCCCTTGCTTCCTCATGGTTCATCCATGATGCCAAACCCATCAATTGTAAATCTCCTAACTTGGCATTAGGGTCCCATACATTCATGTTTGTTAAAGCCATATTATGCAAATAAAACTTAGACATCTTGGCCCTTTCTTCAAGTGTGCCCTAATCACAAAGATCAATGAGTTGCTTGTAGTCCTAAAATGGCATAGTACCCCTCTATCCTAGGGTATTAATTTGGAATTGTAGCCATTGTTCCTTAAGGTATAAGGCATAGGATTTAGCTAGAATCCTACACTAGGTTGCTTCCAAAGAGAGACTGGCCATACATGCCATTTGGTTCTCCCTTTCTTGCAGCGGTCATTTCAACCATGCATTTTCTATCTCTAACCAATTTCTCATTATGGCCTCTCTGTCTCTCAAGCTACTTAATTCTCTTCCCATCTCCTTGAGCTTCTCCTCCATGTGACCAATGTCTTCCACTCCCCTGGATTTGGCAATCTGCATCCATCAATGAGTTCAGGCTCTCTCCTTCTCAAGCTCAAAGAATAGTGGAATAGAAAAATTTTGTGGAATGACCCTACCCCCTGCAATAAATCTATAGTAAGAGTCAATGTTAGGTTGGGGTCTAGGTTCCTTTAAGTTTGGGTCCTCTTCTTTGGTTTCTTACTGTAGGCTTCCCTCCTTATCAAATTTTTAAGTCTCCTGTAGGTTTAATAGAGTATCCTGTAGGACTGCTTCAGCTTCCTGTAGGTCCTATAGTGTATCATGTAGGATTGTTTTTCCTTTGGATGAGGTGGATCTAGTTATATTCCTTCTCAGATAGGTGATAAGAGATTTAGGAGGAGGAATTTTCACCTGCTGTTTAGGTGAGTCCTCAATCACAATGGGAATTTTGGTTGGTGTTTGGGGTTTCCCTTGCCTTATCCTTGTGCTTTTTTTTGTCCTAAAATATAAGGGGGCATGCCTATGTATTTTGCCTTTCTGTTTGATATGGGTGCTAAGAACAGTGAGGGCAGTTGATGCTTCTCTCTCAGTGGCCTCTGGGGACACCCTAGGTGAATCCTCCTTATATTCTGCCTCCATTTTTCATTGTCCTTTTCCTCTCTATTTTTCCTCTTCTCTTCTCCTTCTAGCTCCTCATCTTGTTTATCAGTCTCTTCTTTTTCATCTTCCTCTATTTCCTCATCATTCTCTTTCTCCTCTTCTTATTCATCTTCCTCCTCATCTATCTCATCTTCATCCTGCTCTGCTTCTTCTTCCTTTGCTTCAGTCTCTTCCTCATTTTTTTCACTCACAGCAGGACTAACATCATATGTGAGAGCCTTGATACCCTCCTCTATCTACATGTCTCTGGAAATTGACCACTGGATAGGAATTATGAGGTTGTGGAGGGAATATTCTATGATGATTCTGATTAACCCATGATGAACTAATTGTTGGGAATCTCTTGCACCTTTATGCTTGTGTCTATCAGTGATTGCAGAAGGAAGTATGGTATATTGAGCCTATGGTGAGGATGTGTTTCTACTCCAAACCTAAACTCTTCAAGAAGCCTAAAGTGATAGCCATAGACCAAACTATACCTACTCTCACCTGATATGTATTTGATAAGTTGGTAGCTCACCTCATTCTAGGAATATGGCAAGCTTTATCTCCTTACCCAATTCTTGTCATCAATGGGTTCCTCGCCTTTTAAAAAGAATTTCCTCTTGGAAATCTGGCTATCTCCCTTGTCTTCCTTCCTCCATGGTACTCCTGGGGGAAGTGTGGTAACTCTGTTGATGAGTTAGGGGTGAGATCTATGGAGAGGACTCTTACCACAATAGTGGCATGGACTCTGGTGAGTGCAATGAGGGAGAGAGAAAACTCTTGGGCCACTTCATCATCATACCCTCTTAATTACTCTAAATACCCCATCCAATTATGCCTTGTGAATATTTCTAGCACCTGAGGGTGTTGTTGAATTCTCACAGTGTTAATGGGATCCCTTCTATTAAACCCTCTTGTCATCTTGGTTTGTGAAGTTTGAGGAAATGAGAGGGTTGATACAATTGTTAAATGAAGCAGTAAATAACTTAAATGACTGTGTGGACAATTCCCTTACACCGCTGCCAAATTAACTCAAACTAGAGGATTTCTTGTTCAATTCACTTAGAGAAATAGAAGTAATTATAGATCCTACCTCTTCATAGTGTTTGTTGTGGCCAACCCCTATGTTTCCCCCCCTGAAACTCCTCTCGGCCAATCCTGTAAACTGTCTCTGTGTATCCTGTAGGAATCCTATGTGCAATCCTATAGGATTTCCTATGCAATCATATAGGAAGTCTTGTGTAGAAAAATGATGGATTTTTCCTCTTCGGTAGGTGACCTGGATATGAGAGTGACTTTTGCAAGAGTGAGCCTCAAGGAAATGCTTGCATGAGTGCATGGGGATCAACAAATATTTCTTCTTATGGTCGAGTTATATGAGGTGGTGCGCTGGCAGCGGAGGTACGTTTTCTATTTTTGGACCGCTAGTCCCCACTACCACCTCATCATTTCCCCCTCCTCATAATCAACTCCCCGTTCATGCATCCATAGACTTAACTATTTTTTTCCTACTCTTCTCCTTTTTTTGACTTGACTATTGCTACGTGTGGGAGGACCAATTGTTTTGTCCTCATCGACTAAACGAAGGTGACCAAGTTAACTAGCCACCTTTCACTTATAAACCAACTTACTCGTAACCTTTACATATTTTAACTACATTATGCAAATGAGAGAGTGAACGAGATGTTTACCTATGGTGCTAACCCTTGTTGCAGTTGTTGAAGACCGGAGGTGTTTGTTGTGTGTTGGTTGCATGTTATTTTTTCCTTTTTTTATTTTTCTCCCTGATGATTCGTTTGATGTGTAGATATCTGGTGTTGAAGATGTTGGTGCTACTACTACATTGGAGCTCCTTCTGCTCTTGGATCATTATACTGGAATCTTGCTACATTCATGATTTGTATTTTGTGGGATAGGCTGCTATAGGAATTCCTATAGGATGTCATGTAGTTGCTTCTCCCTCAGAACTCTTAATCACACACTCTATTGGGATTTTAAGGATGGTGACATGGATTGAGAGGAAGACCGCGAGTGTGGAGAAATGAGACATACTCAGGCGTTGCTCACTTTTTCTCTCTGGTTCATGTTTTTTTCTTTTTTTTTCTTGAAGACTGTGACAAATATATTTTTTTGAAATTGATTTTTTTATGGTGACTACAGGGGTGATGAGAGTGGATATAGTTATGGTAATTAAATGTTGATGTAGGGGTGTTATTTCTTTGACATAGCAGGTTATTTTTTACCCTAGGTTCACTTCTTGTAGGATTCCTAAGCCACTGTAATTCCTATAGGATCATCCTGTAGGTTTTCAGGGGATCATGTAGGTTTACAGGGGATCCTGTACAAAACACAGTTCCCTTGTAAACGAAAGCAAAGGAGTGAAAAAAATGGAAGAAATGGTGGAGTGATGAATGACAATGAGTGGAAAAATAACAATGTGAGTGAAATAGGTCCATTTTTTATCCTCCTTTGTTCTTTGATCATCCTCCTTGCTGATCTGCAAATAGAAATTTTCATGATTTTTCTCTTTCATTTTTCTTTTTTCTTTTTTTAAAAACAACTAGGTTGCCTCTGAGAGTTTTTCATCCTAGATGTTTTCCCTGGGTGCCTCAAGAGAGGTTTTCACCTAGGGATATTTATTTTTCCTTTTTTTTCTTTTTTGACACCATTGGGTCAACCCAAGAGGTTTTCAACCCAATAGTGGGACTCAGGCGCCTCATGGAGGTTTTCACCTAAGTCCTTATTTTTCTTTTTTTTTCTCAGTGATTTGATGAGGCAAGAGTTTAAACTTGCTCCACTACCATCATTGTTTTTTATACCATCGATGAACTCTTTCTTTGACAATGGTCTTTTGCAAACTTTCAATCAGTGTCCATTAACAAGTAAAGGAATGGCCTCTTCATCTATGGTTCTAATATGCACTGAACCATTATCATGACATCTCTCTATAACAAGGTCATAGCCATCTTGTCCTCAAATTGCCCTTAAAGTCTTTATATCTGGAATTATATAACAAGGCCCAGTAACCTTCTTGAAATTGTTTATCTTTGATGTTTTTATCATGCCATATCTTCCTCTGAAGTTGGGTTACCACCGTGTGCAAGAGGGCCTGCATTCTAAACTCATATAAACCATTTAATTGCAGCAATCTCTCTTTTTGTGCACTGTTGAGATCTAGATCTAGTTGAGCTACCATCCTTAGTGTGTTATACTCAAACTCAATGGACAGCAGGGCCATTTTCCCATAGACCAACTCATATGGTGTGAATCTAATGGTGGTCTTTCAGGTGGTATTATAGGCTTGGGTGGCCTCAACTAGTCTATCTACCCAATATTTCTTGTTGTTGTTAACCACTTTGGTCAAGGTGCCCTCCAGAGCTCTGTTGGTCACCTCCACTTGCCCATTAGCTTGTGGGTGATAGGGAGTGGAGGTCCTATGCTTGATCTTGTGCTAGTTGAGCAAGTGTTAAGTCATGTTGGACGTATATTGGTTGCCTTGATCAGTGACTAGTTCTCTAGGGTACCCAAATTTGTAAAATACATTCTCCCTTAAGAACTCAGTCACCTTCTCCTATGTTTCTACCTTAATTTCCTTGGTTTCAGCCCACTTAATTAGATAGTCTATGCACATAGTGATGTATTGTTTTTTCTTGGAAGGAGGGTCAATAGGTCCAATGAAGTCCATGCCCCACTTGTCAAATCGCTCTAAATGCGCTTGAGGTTGCAAAGGCATTTCATCTCTTGGAGTAGGCATTCCCATCCTTTAGCACCAATCACACTAACTAGTATATATTTTCACATCCTGATGAAGAGTGGGCCAATAATACCCTGCTTGTAACACTTTGAATGTTGTCCTCTTTACTGCAAAGTGACCTCCACAAGGCCCATCATGACAGGTCAGAAGGATGTCAAAGACTTCCTCCTCCCGGACACACCTTCTCAATATTTGATCTGGGCCAAGTTTGAAGAGGTTTCCCCCAATCCAAGTGAAGGGGGCGCTCTTCCTTATAATATTGCTTTTCTCTTTGGAGGACAAGTTCGATGGGAACTGTGCAGATACCAAATAGTTTGCTATGTCAGCAAATCATGGAGAGAGAACTGAAATGGTGAGAAAGTGCTCATCTAGTAACTGGTCATCAACCATTCCCTCTTCACCTGCAAGCAAAGTTAATCTGGACAAAAATTCTGCAACAACATTTTCCTTACCAGGCTTATCAACAATAGTTAGATCAAACTGTTGTAATAAAAGCAACCATCTTATAATACGAGCATTCACATCGGGTTTATTCATTAAATATTTGATTGCAGCATGGTCAATATGGAAAAATGTTTGATAGTCTGTAATATAATGCCTAAATTCGTTTAATGAATGCACAACAATGAGGAGCTCCTTTTCGGTCACTGTGTAGTTCAGTTTGGCCTTTGACAGATTCTTACTGATAAAGTAAATGGCATAAGGAAAATTTTAATCTATCTAACCTAGAGCTTCTCCTATGGCTTTGTGTAAGGCATTAGCATGAATGTGAAAAGGAAGGGCCCAATTTGGGCCTCGGAGAATTGGGGCAGTGGTTAACTTGCTCTTTAGGATGTCTAAGTCCTCTTGACAGATTTTTGACCATATATACTCAGAGTCCTTGGCCAACAACCCAAATAAAGGAGAGGTCAACTTAATGAAGTCCTTTATGAACCTTCAGCAATATCCAACTAATCCTAGGAAACTTCTGACATCTCTCTGCTTTTGAGGAGGTGGGACCCTTTGGATAATAGCTATTTTTTTGGGGTCCACCTACAGTCTTTGCTAAGATATCGAATGACCCAACATGGTCCCTTCAGTCATCGAGAATTCACATTTCTCGGGACTGAGAGACAGGTTCATCTCAATACATTTGTGTAGTACCTTACCTAAGTTGGACAAAGCCTCCTCGAAATCACCCCCATAAGGTGTGAAATCATCCATATAGATTTCTACTACATCACGGACCAACTCAGCAAAGATACCCAGGACTGCTCTCTGAAATGTGGCAGGAGCATTGCATAGGCCAAAAGGAAGAACCCTATAGGCAAAAGTGCCCTAAAAACAAGTGAAGGTGGTTTTATCCTGGTCTTCCGGGCTAATCTAGATTTGGTTGTACCCGTTGAATCCATTTAGGAAAGAGAAAATTTTTCCCTGCCAGGCCATCTAACACTTGGTCGATGAAAGGTAGAGGGAAATGATCCTTCTTTGTGGCTTTGTTCAGTTCCCTATAATAGACACAAATCCTCCACTTACCATTTTTCTTGGGAACTAACACCAGAGGGGAGACCCACCCACTGTCGGAGATAGGATAAATGAATCTTGCATCTAGCAATTTTTGAAGTTCCTCTTGGACTATATCTTTAAGATTTGGATTCATCTTCCTTTGGGGTTGTCGAACTAGCTTTCAACCTTCCTTGATATAAATATGGTGATTACACACTAAGGGGTGTGCTCCCTTCATTTCTTTGTAACTCCAAGCGAAGGCATCCAAATGTTCCTTTAGCATGTTGCACAACTTCCCCTCTTGGAGAACAGAAAGAGATGGATTGATTTTCAAAGTTTTTTCAGGGCCGAATTATATGGTTTTGACACAGAGAGGATTGGAATCGGCCAATTACAAATCAATTGGATGGTTGTTCTGGGTTTTCTTTACTACTTCTTCTAGAGAAAATGTACTGGGAGTTGGACTTTGGAGTAGGTGTTCAATCAAATTGTCTTCATCCTATGGTCATCCTCCCATGGTTGTTTCTAAGGTATACAGTTGGGTAGTATAAACTTCATCTTCTTCCTCCTCTTCCATCCATAAAGGTGAATCATGTTCTAGAGATGGTTGAGTAGGATGGTATAGGACTAACTGCTTGGACATATGCCCATTCTTGATGGTCATATTCCCAACTCTGCAGTTGATGTAAACATCGGCAGTGGCCAACTAGGGCCTCCCAAGGATGAGAGGGTAGCCAATAAGCTTAGCCTTAGGCTGGAGAACTAGGAAATCTATAGAGTACTCCCAAGAGTCAGTGGATACCATCACATCCTCCACAATCCCCTCAGGAGTCACTATGGAGCGGTCTGCAAGTTGCAGGACCATTTTTGTCTTTCTCAATGAATCTTGGAGGTTGAGCTTGAGCATGGTGTGCTTGGTCATCACATTAATGGCAGCCCCAAGATCAATCAAAGTGTGTGGGATAATGGTTCCATTGATGTGCACATCTACTACAGGGCTTCCAGGGTCCAAATACTTTAGATAGATTACTTGCCCCAGCATTAAGTCGAACAGTTGACCAATGACATCAATGGTAGGGGAATCTCTTCTTCGCCTCCTTGGATGCTTGAATCACTTCTCCTTAATCAACTTATTTTAAATAGGAACATCTTTTATTGCTTGGAGAAGTGGAATATTTACACGTAGGTTTTTGAATTCTCCCTGAAGTTCAGTCTCTTCTGGGGTAAGCTAGAGTGGTTGAGTTAATATCTCAAGAAAGGGTGGATTTACTTTAAGAATGCTTTCCTCTCTTTCTCCCTCAACCTCCCTAGGTGGAGGTGGAGGTTGGTTATCTAGGAGAAATCTCTAATATCTCAGGTTAATTTCCTGGATTTCCACAGCATAAGCTAGATATGATGTCTCTCCATTGTATACTTGTTGAGACTGTCTGTTGTTCAGGTTCGGATTTAGCTGGGCAGGCATATGGGGTTGCTTGGGTGGAGCAGAGTGTAACAGTTGTGGTTGGGCAGGTGGTGGAGGAAATAAAGCTGGATCATTGTTGTATTGAGGCCCCCACCCATGGGGTAGTGCATTCCACTGAGGTTGTGGCGAAGCATATGGTTGAAATGACTGGCTGGTTGGCTGGGAGTGATACTAAGATGCAAAGGACCAAGGAGGAGGTGTAGACCAGGAAGGATGAGTAGGGGGTCCCCAGGAAGGTATGGATGTGGTCTAGTTGGGTTTATAATATGCATGGGATGGCCCTTGCATGCCCTGTTGGTATGTCCTAGGCCCATGAGGTCTCCTTTTGTTTATGTAGAAGAGTTGCTCAGTGACCCCTTCATCTCCTTGATATACAGCTTTGAGTCCAAGAAAATAAGGGCACTTGTCTATGGAGTGGTTTTCTTCACGGGCTGAGCAAATTTCAATAGAATTTAATGGACATTCATTCCTAGGCTGCCTCCTAGTGCACCTAGGCCAAAAAATGGCCAAGGCTCTCTCTGCTTCCTCCAAATTTATCTTAATGTGTGGAGTTTCCATTTGTAAGGCAATGGTTTGCAGCATCTCACTCTTGAAATCTTCCAGCATGTTTCCAATTTCACCCTTGATGGATGAGTTGGAAGAGGATGTATTGACCATAGGTTGACTACCCGTACCCTTTTTCCTGGCTACCCTATAATGGTTTCTAAAGACATTCTTGATGTCCTCATAGGGTAACTAGTAGATATCTCCTCCTGCTAACAAGTGTAGGGTATCCAGAAGATCTTCCCTTACTCCCCTAAGCAGGACCAGCTTTAGTGACTCAAGGTCAAGTGTGCACCTAGCCCTTTTGTAACTAAGTTGGAATATTTCTTCATGATCCTCTAGGGATTCATCATTGCCTAAGGTCATCCTAAAAATTTCTTCTTTAGTATCCTTATACCTATAGTAGTCTCGATACTTATTGTTGAAGGCTTGCTACATTTGAGCCCAAGTTGTGATGCTATCCCCAGGTAAACCCATGAACCAACGCAGAGTTGCATCCTTGAGGGTAGATGGAAATAGTTTCAACTTTTTCTCATCATTTGTATAGTCATAGGTTCGGCATATAACAGAAAACTCAAATAGGAAAGTGTCGGGGTCTTTTGTGGTCAGGCCATGGAAATGAGGAAGGGCAGAGGGGCTTATATTTTTTATCTTAGTGTCCCCATTGGTTTCCCTGATGAGGAAGGCACCCTCAACTCTCTCTCTATTCCCTCTGTCATTTATTTTTTTAGCCGAATCAGTAGGAATGGGTTCTTCTTCTCCCTTGTAGGTTCTTCAAATATGTCTAGTTGCTGACCTAAGGGTTCCTCCAATTCACAGCCACCGAAGAAGAGGGAAGGTTGGTTGTTGGATGCAGTGGGGGTATTTGGTAAAAATTTCCCTAAGCTATCCCTATTCCTACGAGGCATGAAAGGACATGTTTTTGGTTTGGTTTTGTAATTTTTTAAAATTTTGAAAGTGCTTTGCATAACTGAATTTTCAGATTGAATGAAAACTACTAACTGAATGAAAAACTAGTTGTTGAATTGAAATCTAACTTGCAAAATTAAAATTGCAAACTAAATGAGAACTACTAGCTGAATGAAAAGATTAGCTAATTGTGTGAAATCTAACTTGCGTAATGGAAAGGAAAGCAAGGAATGCAGAATGAAAAGCAAACTAAATTACTTTTGCAGAAATGAAACTAATGGCAGAACAGTAGAAACAAGAAATAGAAGAAAGAAAGCAGTAATCACATATTACTCAGACACCTCCCCGACAACGTCGCCAAAAAGTGATGAGCATCAATATTGCAGTAAGAATGCTGTAACTCCTAGGCTACCAGCTTTACTTTATCAACCCGGGGTTCGTACAAACTTGGAGGTGACAATGTTGTTTACACAAGTAAGAGTGATGTTCTGCCTTTTGTCACTTGTTCAGCTGGCAAGAGATCACTGGGGGTTTTCAAGCCAGACTTCTATGGATTCAAAAGAATCTTGGTTTCATGATGAAAGAAAGGGAATCTAATCTAAGAGAGATCTGATCTATTTCAATAATTAAAAAGACCGAAATTCAATGCTAAATCACATCATTTCCTAATTAACTGCTAAGAAACTATGCTTTGCAATAATGCTAAATTAACATGAACCGAATGCTACTATCTAAGTATGGAATTTAAAATCATCAAAAACCACTACTGTGCAAGTAAAGGAACTGAAGTAACTCTGTTTTTGTCTTTTTGTTCTTCTCATGCAAAATCAAATATGCAAACTAACCTCTTGTGGTGATGTGGTAGGTGGTTTAAGGATGTTTGAGGATGGCTGGAAGGTTTGGGAGATGGCTAGATGGTGTGGGAGACCCTTGGGTGACCTTTGGGGGCTTCTTAGAGGTTTTCCCTCAATTTGGCCTCAAAATAGGCCACTACAGGAAAACCTACAGGATTCCCTGTATTTCTACAAGATGCAGCCATGAGCAAAACGATGGTTGTTGGAGGTGATGGAAAGATTGGGTAAGGTAGTTGATGGGTGGAATGGAGTGAGAATAGGCCTAGGATCACTCAGAACCCAAAACCAAGTTTAGGAGATGGTTGGATTTGCTGAAAATGCTTGAGGAAATTTCTATGTAAAATGATGAGATTGGTGAAGGTTTTGATGGAAACGAGCAATGCTTATGGGTGAATGGAGTTGGAAGGTGGTTGCTTTCTATGAGATCTCTGTCTACTTCTGAAGTGCTTTCTCTGCATCAAACATATTTAATTTCCAAGAAGTCATGTAAACAAGAAGCATTCTCATAAGCTAGAAAGAATAATTAATGAACTAATTGTCTACCTTATGCATGAGGAAAGTAGCTGAAAGGAATGGAATCATGGATGAGATCTACTGCAAGAATGAATATAGAAGAGATGGAAATGCAATCCTACTTTGTAAAATTGATCAAATGCTAGCTTAAATACAATGAACTCTTAAAGCTTATGAAAGAAATAGAAATCTATGTTTTTGGGGCTGCATAAGGGTCCCTTCCTCAAATCATGATCCCAAAGGGAAGAAGTGAGGCAAAGACACCTATCGATAGCCTTGCGGTGCTTCTTTTATCCCTGTGAACCTGCTACTGAAGTAAGGTACAAATGGAAGCAAACTAATAAACAATCAATCAAATCTACACTACTTGCAATGAAAACCTCTAAAGACAAATTAACAATGAAGCTATGAAACTAAGCTAAACATACAAATACAAAAGAGGAGCCTTGGCGGCTAGGGTTGGGCCCTAACCCAAGAGATTCAACCTTCTGAGTTAACTCAGTGCTGGCTCAAATGAAAACTCATTCTTATTACCAAAACAGAAAATTACATCAAAATCTTCCACAAGTCTGGAGCTCAAAAATAACTTAGAGTTTTACAACAAAAATTCAAATCCTAAAGAAGCTCTAGGCCTCTCTACTTATACAACTGAAGTCCCCAACGGCTTCCTTAAAATTAGGGAGGATCGGCTCCCAAACTCGAGATAAACTAGCTCTTTGTCTCTCACTTGCTCGGCTGCCTTCTAATCCTCATGACTTGGTTGCTTGCACTCCAAGATGGTGTGATAAATAGAGGAATATTCGAATGTGGGAGAAGTAAATGAGGAGGATTTACCTCCTACAATCCCTCTCCCTTGTCTCATTCAAGTTTCAACCTTAGTCTTTGCCAAAATTCCTTAATTTCCTCCTTCAAACCTGCATTCAATGCATATTAGTCCACTAGGCATGATATCCCACTCTAACTCATCTCATAAACAAAATATAATAAAAAACATGTAATAAGTTATGAGAAAAGTTGGTTTGACTAAGCTAGGAGGTGAATTAAAACCCATATAATTACCCAATAATAAGACTCGTCACTTATTTGAATCATTTTTCTTTTTATCACATTTTCCTCATTTTATTTATATTCCCTTTTATACATTTACCTCATTTTAATTCTCTCTCATATTCAAATTAATTTAATCTATCTCATAATTTAATTTATTCATTAATTTCTCAATTAATTTGTTTTCAAATTATCCATTCAATAATTTATCATAACTTTAAATTACTTTAATCCTTAACCTCCCCCTTCCCAACTTTTAACTTTATTTGTTCGTAATGATATCCACTTTCATTCTTCAAATATTTAAATTACTTTAAGCCTTAACCTCCCCCTTCCCAACTTTTAACTTTGTTATTTCCTAATGATATCCACTTTCATTCTTCAAATCTTAATGTTGATCCCATGTTTTAGTCTTCTATGTGTAAAATAGCCTTACTGTAATTCCCTTATTTTTCATTTTTTTTTCTCATTTAGAGTTAAGGTTATTTTTATTT